>JAURVB010002290.1:0-73426 GCA_033002965.1 Piper betle | reverse complement strand
CTCGTCTCCGGCTCGAGTCAAGTATAATAACTAAGTCATATTAAATCCTAAAAAAATTCATAAAAATCAGGAAAAATCCCGTAAAATCAAACAACACACAAAAAAATCATAATGATATGCTCTAGAACTATCAACCCACCAGAAATGCCTGTAATGCATCCTAACGCAATAAATGGCCTAAAACTAATTCTACGATCCATTATATATAAAAATAATAAAAAAAATCACTGGCATACTCTCATATATTCTGATAACTCATTCTGTTCTGCTGTGTCCATGACGTTATCATCATATACTTGGGTACGCATGACCCTCATAGCTCATACACGCGACCGGCGTCGGCTCGGTACACGTGTCCTGAAACTGACTAAACTCGAAAAATAACGGTCGACCCGACCGGTTCTAAATATAAAACCCTAACTCGAATTGTGGGTTTTACATCCCCCCCCTCCCTGCAAATGTACCCACTCTTGGTGAAATCTCATTATGTACAAATACTTACTCAAAATATAGACATACATACATACAAACATATACATACAGGTATGTACGTACTTGCAGACTCAAATACTTATATGTATTAGTATCTGAACTATATACGTACAAGTTTAAAATATAATACTGCATACAAACTATAAACAAACACTGTGGAAATCAAACTTAAACAACCACTGTGGCAATCAAACTTCAAAAGAGTTCTTTTTTTTCAAAACACAACTTCGATTAGAAACTGACACAGATTAAATCACTCTCAAAAAGCATATCTGTATGGATCATAGCATAGATTTGAGAACTTAAAATAAACAGACAGATGACTATCAAACAAAGGGTTTGGAAGTAATATACAGAAAAGTTGAAGATGATATAAAGTAAAGAAAGATTCACTTACTCCATAACACTTCAATGAGTAAACCAGATGATTATCCAAACGCAAACTGGAAAGCCAACTTGAAAACTTACAGACGAAATCCAAACTAAAATAACTTAAGAACTTACAGACTTTAGACGTAATCAAGAAGGAAGAAATCAGGAAGTAAGGAACTATGCGAGAACTTGGACGTCCCTCTCTCTAAAAGACTACGATGATATAAATAAGAGAGGAAGAGGAACAGTAACACAGTAACCTGTGACCCTGGTGGCAGGTTAAGAAGTGGGCTCCACCTTTGAGGGCCCAGCTGATGTATACGTGGGACCCAGAGTGGGACCAGAGTGGGACCAGAGTGGGACCCAAAGTACCAGAAGTGGGACCAGGAGTAGGAATCATTGTAATATGACCTGGACTATGAACAGATGTCCATGGAGTGTTTGTAGAATCAAGATAAATAGTTTTTGAAGAAGATTGCTGAGAATCAGCAATCTTAACAGGAGATTGTTGTGGAGAGGGGGATCTATCGATAAGAGGACAGCGAACAGCAATGTGACCAAATTGGCCACAACAAAAGCACTTGGGACCAGCATCAGAGAAAACCAACTCTGTACACACAATAGCAGTATGGCCAATATTACCGCAAAGAGTGCACTGTAGATCTTTGGTACTCCAAGGTGATTGGGCATCTTGTAATGGAATGCCATCTTCATTTAACTTTGTTACTATTTCAGCAATGACTTCAGAGGATACCGGAACAGGTTCAGGGAGAGCTTTTAACTGGGGTGTCATTCCATAAGAGTTTAACATATAGGCCAATCTAACAGCCTCATTGTATGGAAGATCTGGATGGTCCGTCTGTACCTGCAAAACCCAAGCATAAATGTGAGGGGGTAGTGCTGGTGGAGGCACTGAAGGAGTAGACCCAGACAAAGGAGGAACTGGCTCTTGAGGAAATAGCTCAACATGTCTAGGTAAGGCAACAGAATGGTTGAATTTGTCCCACCATCTAATATAGAATTTTTGAGCCAGTGAGGAAATCAATATTCCTTTGTCTTCCAAAGTTTGAAAGCAATAAGCCCAAGAGAGAATCCAAGGAATTCTATAATATCTTATAAAATAAAAGAAAGGATTCAGATAGGACTTATGTATCAATTGAGAAAATTTTTCAAATTGCAATTTGTAATATTTGGGAAGGAATTCAAGTTCTGAGCCAAAGTCAGACATCCACTGGTGAAACCAGACTGGGACTTTGCAAGGCTTGGGTAAATCTATTCGAATAAACCAAGAGTGCTGACTCTGGGGGTTTTTATATAACAGAACTCTATCAAAAGCTTCAATATAATCATAATAATTATATTCATTAGGAAACAGTCCAGGAGGGGTTTTACAATACTAAATTTACGAAGAGAAGCAGGATGTCCATATTCTTCCATACTGACAACCTTATGAACAATTAATTTACTATAAGCAATTTTTGTCTCATAAGAATCAGGATATGTAAGAATAGAATCAGTGCCAGGATATTTATGGGTTATTTGACAGGAAAGCATATTCTGTAGGACTAATTCAAAGAAAAATCTAGTTTTACCAGATGTAACAGGGAAATGGGAATATAATGGCAAATGTTTCAGAGCAACCTCATTAGGATCTAATTGTTCTAGAATATCAGGAGGATTTTCAACATAACAAATAGATAAAGGAGGATTTTTGGCTATATAAGGACTAAGATTTTTATAAGAGGTTTTTTCAGAATAAGTGTTTTCATTGGGAAATCTCGGGTAATTTCTGTAAAATGGAGGAAAGTGTTTTGGGTGTTTGAGAACCACTAGGCATTTTCCCTTGCCCTTGTCCATCTTGTCTTTTCCCCTGTCCATATTCCCCCTGCAGAAATTCACGAGTGAGAAAGTCCGGTAAAGAGTTAGCCAATCCGGGGATGTACTCAATATCAAAATTAAAGATCGCAAGCAAAGCTTACCATCTAGCAAAAATATGTGTAGAAGCTGCTAATCTCTTGAAAAGAGGGAATATGTTTAGAAGCTACAAACAAAGACTATGGAAATCAAACTTAAACAACCACTGTAGCAATCAAACTTCAAAAAGAGTTTTTTTTTAACTTGTATGTATATAGTTCAGATACTAATACGTATAAGTATTTGAGTCTATAATTACGTACATACCTGTATTTATATGCTTGTATGTATGTATGTTTGTATTTTGAGTGAGTATTTGTACATAGTGAGATTTCACCAAGAGTGAAAGTAAGGTGGTAACTTTTACCAAAGTAATAAAAGATTGTTACAAGGTACGTTAATTTATCTTTTATGATTCGGTTCATTTGAACCTATATGTTCTTTTGATATACAAAGTTTTCAATTAAAAACAAGGTTTTCAATATTCTCCCGAAAGGGTATATTCCTGAAAAGGATATAAACTCCTTGAAAAAGGATATAAACTCCTTGACAAAGGATATGTTTTAATTCTGAAATATTTACATCTTAGTTTATTTACTGTAAATATTATTTTGTATCTGTGGATATTATTTGCTTATGTTTGTTGTGATTATTTAAGAAGTCAAATTAAAGTGTTTAAAGGTTCTGTTAATTTAAACTTTTGAAAGTCAATTTGAAATCCTGTGCGTAGTGGTATCAGAGCCATTTAGAAACCTAGAGCCATGACTGAAGACTAGGTGACGCAGTCCCTCCTTGTAAGTCCACGCAAGGCTGAGGTAGGCGAAGTGGCAGTGTGGAAGTGGTTTCTGCTAGGAAATTCCTAGTTGGAAGTGTAGAATCTAGGAAGAAAGATGGCTTTCTTACAACAACTTGTCAAGAGATCAAATGATCTAGAAAGTTCTAAAATAACAGAACAACTTGTCTATAATAATATAGAACAACGTCTTAATAAATGGTCAATACCTAAAGTTAAACCTACAAAAGTTTATAATAAGGGCTTGCTTGAATTCAAACAAGCCTATCTTATTAAAACTTTTGAGGAAAGTATAAGTTTACAAAACTTTACAAATAACCTATCTTTATTAAATAATAAGATCATTAGAAGAGTTAAGTACAGAATATAATTATATACATTTAGGACTTGTGCAAATAGCAGTTAAACCTTTAACAAGAGAAGGTTTAAATACATCAATACTATTATGTTTAAGAGACACAAGACATAATAAATTTCAAGACTCTCTATTAGGAATAATAGAATCTAGTCTAGGAACTGGACCTGTATATTTTAATTGTTTCCCAAACTTTTCGCTATCCTTGACAGATCCTCATTTAAAAGATGCCTTATGTTTAAATATGAAAACCCAAGGCTATGATATGAAAGAAGGATCACAAAACATATGTATAATATATAGAGTATGTTTTAAGGCTATGACATCAATAAATCCAAATGCTAGATTAATGTCACGAAAAGGCAACACTACATTATTCCAAATAGATACTAGCAAAGCTAATATTGAAATACCTAAAACTATTAAATGGACAGATATAGTACTCCCAGAATCTTGGAAGTTGGAGAAAATAGTACCTCCTAAAATAGAAAAAAGATCAGTCTGAAGCTAGGGTTGCTTAATTGAGCGAGCCAGCTCGTGAGCATTTAGCGTTCGGCTCAACTTGACTCGACTCGAAACTCGACATTTAAATGCTCGACTCGAACTCGACTCGAACTCGAATCTTACGAGCCGAGCTTGAGCAAGGTCGTGTTCGACTCGACTCGACTCGGTTGTAACTCGAACTCGACTCGAACTCGACTCCGTAGTTCGACTCGAACTCGACTTCGTAGTTCGACTCGAACTCGACTCGATAAAATAATATAATAATATAGTCTTTATATTTTATATATATATATGAAATATAATAACAAAGAAGTAAGATAGTTGAGATGGCAAGTATTCACCTTGATGACTTCAAGGTTGGGGGGTCAAACCATAATGGCCTCATATTTTTTTTAAGTGAGGTACTTTTGACTTTTAACCAAGCTGGTTTTGAGCTAACGAACGAGCTGGCGAACGAGCTCACAAAAATTAAACAGTCGAGCTCGAACACAAGATATTCGAGTCGAACTCGAGCATGTATGTCCAAAACTTGGTCGATCTCGAGTCGAGTTCGAACGAGTTTCGAACTATTCGAGCAGAGTTCGAACACATGTTGAGCTCGGCTCGCTCGCTCAATTAGCACCCCTAGCTGAAGCTATAATAGAAGAGAATAATGGAGATGTTAATATTATTTTCGGAAGACATAGTACATCTACAAGATTTCCTACTTTATATGATAATCAAGCATCAAGTTCAAATGTTGCTGGAATTATAATGTCTGAACAAAAAATTCCACATGCTTTATATACAGATGAACCAAGTTTTTCAGAGATGGAATTTAAAATTAATAAAATAGAATATGAACCTAATAGAACAAAATGTTCTAAAGAGTTTATGAATCCAAGAAACAAAAATTTTAGAAATTGGTATTTTTCAACCTTTGATGTTAATCAAATTAAAGATTATAAAGAACAATATTATAAAGATTTAAAAGAATTAGGTTATGAAATTCCTTTTAAAAATGGTTTAAATCTTTTATAACTCCAAAAATTTTAGTGTCTAAAGAAACTCGTTCTTGGGATACTCAAGAAGGAAAGACGATATATAGTAAACATCCTCCGGTAGGTAATATTAAATATGGTAATATAGAAGCCATGTCTTTTGTAAAAACTGATAACAAACAGGAAGATATAGCAATAATAATTAAACAAAATAATTATACTCATATGCATTTACAAACGATAGCCTCACAATTATCTCATATGGAAGATAATTGGTTTCCTAGAGTTAAGGGAAAAGAGAAAATAGAGGAAGAAATTATTAAACCAGTATTAATAAAACCTCCAATAATAACTACAAAGTTTAATACTAAACCCCCTATAAATGAAGAATTTATATCAAAATTAAGTGAAAAATTGGGGGAATTAAAAATTAAGGATTCAATAAAAATAGTCAATGCTTATGAAGAACAAGAAGAATTGATAAATCAATTCACGGAATCAATAAATGTTACTAGACCTATTTCAGTACAACCATTACCAACAACTCGAAATTATTATCAAAGACCTACTCCTGCTACTGTATTATTTGAAGAAAATGCTTTCCAATCAGCATTAAGCTATAGTGGAAGATCAATCTATGAGTGGAATCTAGATGGATTAAGTGAATATCAAATAATGACAACATTACATAACATGTTAATGTATGCAACAATTTGTAGAACAAATAGTAATTCTGATAGACAAATATCAGAAATGATAATTGCAGGATTCTCTGGCCAACTTAAAGGTTGGTGGGATAATAATTTATCTCAAGTACAAAAATGGAAATATTAGGGGCAACGAAACTTGAACCTAATACTAATCAAATAAGGGAAGATTCTGTATATACATTAATACAGACTATATTACATTATTTTGTAGGAGATATTCAAGGTATTAAGGAAAGAACTCAAGAATTAATAATGAATATTAGATGTCCTACATTGACACATTTTAGATGGTATAAAGATACATTTTTATCACTCTTATATCAAGGAGATGATTCTAATTTGGATGTTTGGAAAGAAAGGTTTATATCTGGTCTACCTAATCTCTTTGTAGAAAGAGTACGATCTCTTGACAAGTTGTTGTAAGAAAGCCATCTTTCTTCCTAGATTCTACACTTCCAACTACGAATTTCCTAGCAGAATCCACTTCCACACTGCCAATTCGCCTACCTCAGCCTTGCGTGGACTTACAAGGAGGGGACTGCGTCACCTAGTCTTTAGTCATGGCTCTAGGTTTCTAAATGGCTCTAATACCACCACGCGCAGGATTTCAAATTGACCTTCAAAAGTTTAAATTAACAGAACCTTTAAACACTTTAATTTGACTTCTTAAATAATCACAACAAACATAAGTAAATAATATCCACAGATACAAAATAATTTTTATAGTAAATAAACTAAGATGTAAATATTTCAGAATTAAAACATATCCTTTGTCAAGGAGTTTATATCCTTTTCAGGATTATACCCTTTCGGGAGAATATTGAAAACCTTGTTTTTAATTGAAAACTTTGTATATCAAAAGAACATATAGGTTGAAATGAACCGAATCATAAAAGATAAATTAACGTACCTTGTAACAATCTTTTATTACTTTAGTAAAAGTTACAACCTTACTTTCACTCTTGGTGAAATCTCACTATGTACAAATACTCATTCAAAATACAGACATACATACATACAAGCATATACATACAAGTATGTACATAATTACTGACTCAAATACATATATATGTACAAGTTTAAAATACAGTATTGCGTACAAACTTCAAACAAACACTGTGGAAATCAAACTTAAAAACCACTGTAGCAATCCAACTTCAAAAAGAATTTTTTTTTTCAAAACACAACTTCGATTAGAAACTGACACAGATTAAATTACTCTCAGAAAGCATATCTGTCTGGATCATAGCATAGATTTGAAAACTTAAAATAAACAGACAGACGACTATCAAACAAAGGGTTTGGAAGTGATATAAAAGAAAAGTTGAAGATGATATAAAGTAAAGAAAGATTCCCTTACTTCATAACACTTCAATGAGTAAGCCAGATGCTTATCCAAACGTAAACTGGAAAGCCAACTTGATAACTTACAAACAAAATCCAAATGAAAATAACTTAAGAACTTACAGACTTCAGACGTAATCAAGAAGGAAGAAATCAGGAAGGAAGGAACTATGCGAGAACTCGGACCTCCCTCTCTTGAAAGAATAAGATAATATAAATAAGAGAGGAAGAGGAATAGTAACACAGTAACTTGTGACCCCGGTTACGGGTTAAGAAGTGGGCTCCACCTTTGAGGGCCCAGCTGAAGTGAACTTGGGACCCAGAGTGGGACCAGGAGTTGGACCAAGAGTGGGACCAGGAGTTGGACCCATAGTGGGACCAGAAGTGGGACAGAAGTGGGACCAAGAGTGGGACCAGAAGTGGGACCAGGAGTTGGACCAGGAGTGGGACCAGCATCAGAGAAAACCAACTCTGTACACACAATAGCAGTATGGCCAATATTGCCGCAAAGAGTGCGCTGTAGATCTTTGGTTGTAACACCCCAAATCCGGTTCACACTCGTGAACCGAACCGGCATGTTACCAGCCCCGGTTAGGTCGGCTAACCCGAACCTAACTCATACGGATCCAATCTCGGCGTCTTAAGATGTAGATACGACTTGTCATGCATGGATAAATTCATAAAACCCTAACATGATACTACATGGATGACATGCAACCTAAATTTCACACCAACACAATTACAATCAAAATTAGTAAAAATTCTAAAATGAAAGGGACAGAATTTCCCCTAAAAATGCAATTAGGGGCCACCCTGTCAAAATCGTATATTCAAACATATATACGTATAGCAACAATAGCATTCACACATACTTCTAATCTATTATATTCATCATTCTCTGAACTTTGGGTCCTAACCCATCACACTTTTGCTGCGCTACTCTGATCATTTCACATTCTATCATGTCTCATGCATTTGAACATGTCATTCACAATATAATAACATAATAACACAAAATTAAACATTCAGAAATCTAACATGTGTGTGTGTACAAGACCTCATTGCTCCTCCGTCCAAGCTGGCTCCTCCAACTCGTGATTATTACCTACATATAGTATAAAAACACGTCAGTAACAAGTGTTACTGGTCCGGAAAAATAAAATAACTATAACAAGCTGGCTATGAGAGCAAACTCTCATCTGAAAGAAAACATCATACTCCACGTGAACACTCTGAAGGGCACTACTGAGGAGCCACTGGGCTGCAGACCCGGTAGCATCCCGAACTTACTGATCTGCTGCTGGTACTGTGCCGCTCTCGGCACTTCTTTTTCAGTACTTCTCATGAAACTTTATCCTAAGCCCTCTCCTTACCTCCATATTTCTCCTGGCCTTGAGCACGAAGGCCGAGTACTCTCAGGCAGTCGCCTTTAGTACCCTTTGAACCACAAGTCCGGACATGCGCTGTACTAAACAGTACCCGTAAACCTCCACGTTCTCCGGGTGTGAGGAACTCAAACGCGGAGTTGTCAGGATCCCTCGGGAATGGAACAGTCCGCTGGCACTAATCCAGAGCCCGCTTTGACTGTCACGGCATCCTCTGCATGGTACGTGCAGTCGATTTCTCCATCTCTCGTCTCACTGAAAACGCGAAAACTACTATATATATATAGGGCTGGGTAGGGATTTATATAATAGGCCCGAAGGCAACTTGTGGTGGATCTTGTTTTCGAAATCATCCTCGAGGGATCTCATCCTCGAGGGGTTATTAATCCGGAAAATGTTCGGTTAAATGGCCCGAGTTAAGTGGGATCCGATAAAACGCCACTTAACCCGTCCTGCAGGCAATAAATTAAACATACAATAGAAAAGAGTAAATCAGAGACGAGTCCTAAACGGACCTGGTAGAAGCTCCAAGCGTGTCATCGCGCCTAGGCGGCGAGCTCCTATTCCGTACCTACACATCAAAACTAAATACTAACGCCCGCTAACTAAATGATGCATCAAACTCAACACAATTAAACACATAAATCATCAATCGTCAAATAATCATAAATATGAAAATAATTCTAACTCATCCTATTCATACCAATTTTATTGTATTTTTCCTAAGTTACATCATACATCGATTATCATGCTCAATTCATTTACCTCATTAGATCACTTAACTATTCACTACACTATCAATCACATCATGCAACTCATCACTTCATTCATACATTAAGCATTAATCATCATCAATAATCATCAATCCTAGCATGCTATGCTAACAATCATCAATTTTAAATAATCAAATCGGAGGTAATTATACCTCACGTCGTCGGCAATCGGCGACGGCTAGGGTTCCGTCGCGCGTCTCGGAGCTCGAATTCGGCGCTCCTCGGCGTCCGAAGCTCGATCGGGCTCCACTGGGTGAGCCCCGCGGAAGATCCGGTGAATTCCAGCGAATTCCAGAAATTCCGATTTTCCGGCGGTTTTCCGGCAGCTGCTGGCGGTTTTCCGGCGACTTCCGGTGGTTTTCCGGCGACAATCGCCGGTGGTGTCTACTAGCCGGATAGGGGTCATGTTGGGTACCCTCGGAACCGGCTCGGCGAGCCCGACTCATCTACGAGGTCGACGCGGCCAACGGAGGTGGCGGCTCGCCGGAAAATGCATAAAACAGAGGCCGGCCGTGGTGGTGTGGCTAGATCCGGCCGGCCATGGGCGGCGATGGCCTCCGTTCCGGTCGGGGAAGGTCGCTGGGTGGTCGATGGTGCTGAGGCGACCACCTGATCGTGGCGGCGACGGTCGCCGGCGGCGGAATCGGCGACGCGACCAAAACGTAGCCGCGGCGCTACGCGCGGCGATTCCGGCGTCACGGCGGCCCGATGGGGGCCGGACCTGGTCGGGGCAGCACGGCGACGCCGTGGCTGGGCTGGGCGGCGTCGATCGGCGGCCGGGCGGCGTCGGCCGTGGCGGCGGTGGCGCGCGAACAGGGGCGGCGCGACGGCTAGGGTTTGGGCGTGGGGGAGAAAAGGTCGGGGTGGAGAAGAAAGGGTGTGTGGTGGCAAACTCGTAAATATTACTTGACTCGTCTCCGGCTCGAGTCAAGTATAATAACTAAGTCGTATTAAATCCTAAAAAAATTCATAAAAATCGGGAAAAATCCCGTAAAATCAAACAACACCACAACATCATAATGATATGCTCTATGAACTATCAACCCACCCAAAATGCCCGTAACGCGTCCTAACGCGATAAACGGCCTAAAACTAATTCTACGATCCACTATATATAAAAATAATAAAAAAAATGACTGGCATACTCTCATATATCTGATAACTCATTCTGTTCTGCTGTGTTCATGACGTTATCATCATATACTTGGGTACGCATGACCCTCATAGCTCATACACGCGACTGGCATCGGCTCGGTACACGTGTCCTGAAACTGACTCAACTCGAAAAAATAACGGTCGACCCGACCGGTTCTGAATATAAAACCCTAACTCGAATCGTGGGTTTTACAACCTTCCCTCCTTATAAAAATTTCGTCCTCGAAATTTTAACTCAAGGAGGTTCTGCTGAAACTAGTTCCTGGAAGCTGGGATACATATCAGTCGTATCCTCTACTGGTTCAACAATCTTATACATCCTCACTGACTGTAGTGGTGCCGACGTGGCGAGTCATGCTAGTGATGCTGACCATCTCAAACATTCTGGATTCTATACTTCCTGTGTCTGTTCTGACATTACCATCATCATGCTCTTCTGTTCTGATCCCTACTACTAACTCGGCGGAAAAACCTAGATCACCCCTAAGGGCCTACTGGGTTGGTCAAGCAAATACTCTAGAGTATCGCAAGGTTCTAATCTGGGCTATGCCTGGAAAACTACGTCGAGGGTAAGACCTACCTGCTAGCATCTACCCATGTCCCTCTAATCCTCATCTGTGAACAGTCACCTACATGTACTCGCAGGAACTCTACTCTAGGTCCTACAGTCACCTCAAGGCCTGCTATGAGTCTCCTGCTAAGTACGGTGGATACCCTAATGAGCTGCACGGCTCACTGTCGCCAGTCTAGATATAACTCTCAGGTGTCCCGGTATAAGGAACTGGACCGCTCACGGGGTCCTAGTTGACTCGGTCCTGAGTCAAATATCTCACTCTGTTCTATATGAGAACAAGGATAGCTGCTATTCTCTACTGCATACTATGGCTCAGGTGACTATCTATACAACTACTAACTACTGCTGAAAGGAGGCGAGAACACCTGTACATACACAGCGTGTCTCAAGGAGTATGATAACATACTCTGTATGGGACTGTGGAGTCTGCATCTGGTCTGTGGCATGTGCTCTGTGCTATGTGCTCTGGTCAATGTATACTCATCTCAATCCTCTGGATAAACTGATGGTAGAACTGATACAAAGGGTGAGTGGGGATCCTCAAGTGAAAACTCTACTATGTCTGACATCTCTAGGTTATAGGAAGGGAGGCTGAATCTCATGGAAATCTAATCACACTGCTCAAGAACTCTCAATGGGGACATCTCATCCTCACATGTAATATCTGATGCTAGGTAAACGGGGGATCCTGGGACCTGTGGGTTATGGGCCCACACGCTTCTGCTGCACAACTCTTATCTATGGTAAGGTTAAGGTCTCATGCAAATAGTAGGGGAGATAAAATCCCTATGTAACATATTGGGTGGCCAAAACCTTGGTAGGTCTATGGACTTGTCTCTAAGATCACCATGATTTACTATGCCACAGGTGATCAGTCTGTGGAACAGTCAATCAATGACAAATCTCAGAAACGGCTCCTAAGTGGCTCTAGTTTAATCAGCTAACAGTAGGCACATGTTTCTCGATACTGTACTAGTCACGCACTTCTAAACGGGCGGGGTTCAAACGACCCAAAGAACCACAGTCTCTCCTCAAGTCTACGGGGACTCATAATGAGGTTCGACACGTGTCTCGTCCGCTCTTCAGTGGTGTGTGACCTGCCGTCCCGTACCGATTTGTAGTACTAATCTTGACTCACATGACTACTACCGCTGTGGTAGACTCTCAAGCAAGGCTATCAACCAAGATGAGCATACACTGGTATCACTCCGTCTGGTCTGCATGGTCTGTTCTTTCTGAAGTCCCTATTTACATTGTTCTCAAGCTGGGGTGAAGTCCGTCATCATAAGATCGGTCTGCCCATACCGACCTGCACTATAAACCCTAATCAGTACCATGAAGGTGCTTCTATACTCAGGGTAGGGCTCAACCCTATGTCTCAAGATAAGGACCTAATCGTGCTGGCGAAACACAAGGGAATCGCTATCTCTCTGAAAAACACTCTCGCTGAACCCTCTATCTATGCCCCATACTAAGTCAACCTCCTATCGCTGGCTGGCCAATCGCTAAATGGGTTAAACTACGCGTATGATCATCTACTAACCATCTGATCTATGTATGCTGGTTGTGACCCATGGATCATGCAGTCTACACAATCTGATCGTTGTGACCGTCCCATCTAGAGGTCACTCTGTCATGTTCCCTGACTCTGTCCATACGCATCCCTATGAGACTGTAACTAACAGTGTCTGATGGGGACATCTTGCAATATTCATCTGACCCAATGGTGTTAGGTCAAGACAATGATTGCAAGAGAACTGTGAAGTGGGATCCTATGCCATCTCATCCAAATAACCTCCGTTTTCCTTAACTCTTTTCTATTCTGCTGACTTCACTGTAACTATTCCTTGTTCCTCAACTCTAGTCCTACTAAACCTTAACTAATCTACTCGGTCGGTGGATGAGCAATACACGGACGGCGGTAGTGCGTCTGCGGTCAGTGGTAGTGAATCTCGGACGGCGGTGGTGCGCCTCGGGCGGTGGTTGTGCAACTCGGTCGGCGGTTGTGCAACTCGGTCGGTGGTTGTGCACCTCGGTCGGTGGTTGTGCATTCGGTCGGTGGTTGTGCACTCGGTCGGCGGTTGTGCACTACCTAGATGCAGAAATATCTAATCCTACTCATATGCATCGTAAATCTACTACTATCTCTGCCATATCCTGGCTGCTATTAACTCGGTTCAGGTTGTCCAATCATGCGTGTCTGATCCAGAGGGGTTTGGATCATGATGCTGACACATATGATGGTCAACCTATGCTAAACCCCACTCTGATCTCCTGAAATTTAGAGTGGCTGCTTCTATCACTGCCGACTAGCCCACAAACGGCAATCACTGATCTGGTGCCTTATCTTTGGTAGAATCTCGTCCAATGTCTGATCTCGTAGGCACTGGTGGTCCTGGTCTTTTCCTTGTTGTGTCCAAGCTTACGTCTCACTACTCATCCTCATTCACTACTATTTTCTAAAAGTTGTCCCTCTCAAGTTATCTACCCACTTCAAGCTCCTTCCCATTATGCACACCACGTTCCCTGGAAATAGGACTAATGTGGTGACATACAAAGGACGGACACCTGGTCAACATCCAATTCATCCAAATCTCTTGTGCGATGGACAGAACTAGTGGGTCTCTAAGCCCATCATGACAAGCCTGTCAGATTCCTGCTGACGGCTATTGACATCCAAATCTGGTATAAGATGGGAACTTATACCCATTCTACCCCTACTAGCACTACACATACCTTGCTCACATCTAACTTACCAACAGTCTGATATCATCCCATAGAAATGACCTGTCAACTCAACTAAGGTCAGTTCCACATAATTCTGATCCAGTCCTGAATACACTGTTATCCAAACAACTTGTGAAGAAAATCTGCATGTAAAGAAAATATACGAAAACATACCTGCCAGCTGGACTCGGAGCAGTCTTTGCACACACATCACCTATAAAGTATCATACATCTTAATCGGCCGAGAGTGGCTCTGATACCAATGTTGTAACACCCCAAATCCGGTTCACACTCGTGAACCGAACCGGCATGTTACCAGCCCCGGTTAGGTCGGCTAACCCGAACCTAACTCATACGGATCCAATCTCGGCGTCTTAAGATGTAGATACGACTTGTCATGCATGGATAAATTCATAAAACCCTAACATGATACTACATGGATGACATGCAACCTAAATTTCACACCAACACAATTACAATCAAAATTAGTAAAAATTCTAAAATGAAAGGGACAGAATTTCCCCTAAAAATGCAATTAGGGGCCACCCTGTCAAAATCGTATATTCAAACATATATACGTATAGCAACAATAGCATTCACACATACTTCTAATCTATTATATTCATCATTCTCTGAACTTTGGGTCCTAACCCATCACACTTTTGCTGCGCTACTCTGATCATTTCACATTCTATCATGTCTCATGCATTTGAACATGTCATTCACAATATAATAACATAATAACACAAAATTAAACATTCAGAAATCTAACATGTGTGTGTGTACAAGACCTCATTGCTCCTCCGTCCAAGCTGGCTCCTCCAACTCGTGATTATTACCTACATATAGTATAAAAACACGTCAGTAACAAGTGTTACTGGTCCGGAAAATAAAATAACTATAACAAGCTGGCTATGAGAGCAAACTCTCATATGAAAGAAAACCATCATACTTCCACGTGAACACTCTGAAGGGCACTACTGAGGAGCCACTGGGCTGCAGACCCGGTAGCATCCCGAACTTACTGATCTGCTGCTGGTACTGTGCCGCTCTCGGCACTTCTTTTTCAGTACTTCTCGTGAAACTTTATCCTAAGCCCTCTCCTTACCTCCATATTTCTCCTGGCCTTGAGCACGAAGGCCGAGTACTCTCAGGCAGTCGCCTTTAGTACCCTTTGAACCACAAGTCCGGACATGCGCTGTACTAAACAGTACCCGTAAACCTCCACGTTCTCCGGGTGTGAGGAACTCAAACGCGGAGTTGTCAGGATCCCTCGGGAATGGAACAGTCCGCTGGCACTAATCCAGAGCCCGCTTTGACTGTCACGGCATCCTCTGCATGGTACGTGCAGTCGATTTCTCCATCTCTCGTCTCACTGAAAACGCGAAAACTATATATATATAGGGCTTGGGTAGGGAGTTATATAATAGGCCCGAAGGCAACTTGTGGTGGATCTTGTTTTCGAAATCAACCTCGAGGGATCTCATCCTCGAGGGGTTATTAATCCGGAAAATGTTCGGTTAAATGGCCCGAGTTAAGTGGGATCCGATAAAACGCCACTTAACCCGTCCTGCAGGCAATAAATTAAACATACAATAGAAAGAGTAAATCAGAGACGAGTCCTAAACGGACCTGGTAGAAGCTCCAAGCGTGTCATCGCGCCTAGGCGGCGAGCTCCTACTCCGTACCTACACATCAAAACTAAATACTAACGCCCGCTAACTAAATGATGCATCAAACTCAACACAATTACAACATCAAAATCAATCAATCATCAAATAATCATAAATATGAAAATAATTCTAACTCATCCTATTCATGACCAATTTTATTGTATTTTTCCTAAGTTACATCATACACAATTATCATGCTCAATTTACTTACCTCATTAGATCACTTAACCTTCATTCAACTATCAATCACATCATGTAACTTATCACTTCATCACTTATCCTCACATTCACTATCAATCACATCAATAAATCCTAGCATGTTATGCTAACAATCATCATCAACTTTAAATAATCAAATCGGAGGTAATTATACCTCACGTCGTCGGCAATCGGCGACGGCTAGGGTTCCGTCGCGCGTCTCGGAGCTCGAATTCGGCGCTCCTCGGCGTCCGAAGCTCGATCGGGCTCCACTGGGTGAGCCCCGCGGAAGATCCGGTGAATTCCGGCGAATTCCAGAAATTCCGATTTTCCGGCGGTTTTCCGGCAGTTGCTGGCGGTTTTCCGGCGACTTCCGGTGGTTTTCCGGCGACAATTGCCGGTGGCATCTACTAGCTGGATAGGGGTCATGTAGGGTACCCTCGGAACCGGCTCGGCGAGCCCGACTCATCTACGAGGTCGACGCGGCCAACGGAGGTGGCGGCTCGCCGGAAAACGGCTAAAACAGGGCCGGCGGCGATGGGTCGCTAGATCCGGCCGGCCAGGGCGGCGATGGCCTCCGCTCCGGTCGGGGAAGGCCGCTAGGTGGTCGGTGGTGCTGAGGCGACCACTGGATGACGGCTGCGACGGTCGCCGGCGGCAGAATCGGCGACGCGACCAAAGGCAGTCGCGGCGCTAGGCGTGGCGATTCCGCCGTCGCGGCGGCCTGGCGGCGGCCGGGGCTGGTCGGGGTGGCACGGCGACGCCGTGGCGGAGCTGGGCGGCGTCGATCGGCGGCCGGGCGGCGCCGACAGCGGCGGCGGCGACGCTGCACAGGGGCGGCGTCGGGGTTTGGGTTTGGGGAAGAAAAGAAGGTCGCGGGGTGTGTGGTGGCAAGCTCGTAAATATTACTTGACTCGTCTCCGGCTCGAGTCAAGTATAATAACTAAGTCGTATTAAATCCTAAAAAAATTCATAAAAATCGGGGAAAAATCCCGTAAAATCAAACAACACCACAATATTATAATGATATGCTCTATGACTAACAACCCACCCAGACTGCCCGAACGCGTCCTAACGCGGTAAACGGCCTAATACTAATTCTACGATCCACTATATATAAAAATAATAAAAAAATGACTGGCATACTCTCATATATCTGATAACTCATTCTGTTCTGCTGTGTTCATGACGTTATCATCATATACTTGGGTACGCATGACCCTCATAGCTCATACACGCGACTGGCATCGGCTCGGTACACGTGTCCTGAAACTGACTCAACTCGAAAAAATAACGGTCGACCCGACCGGTTCTGAATATAAAACCCTAACTCGAATCGTGGGTTTTACACCTTGGTACTCCAAGGTGATTGGGCATCTTGTAATGGAATGCCATCTTCATTTAACTTTGTTACTATTTCAGCAATGACTTCAGAGGATACCGGAACAGGTTCAGGGAGAGCTTTTAACTGGGGTGTCATTCCGTAAGAGTTTAACATATAGGCCAATCTAACAACCTCATTGTATGGAAGATCTGGATGGTCCGTCTGGACCTGCAAAGCCCAAGCATAAATGTGAGGGGAAGTGCTGGTGGAGGCACTGAAGGAGTAGACCCAGACAAAGGAGGAACTGGCTCTTGAGGAAATAGCTCAACATGTCTAGGTAAGGCAATAGAATGGTTGAATTTGTCCCACCATCTAATATAGAATTTTTGAGCCAGTGAGGAAATCAATATTCCTTTGTCTTCCAAAGTTTGAAAGCAATAAGCCCAAGAGAGAATCCAAGGAATTCTATAATATCTTATAAAATAAAAGAAAGGATTCAGATAGGACTTATGTATCAATTGAGAAAATTTTTCAAATTGCAATTTGTAATATTTGGGAAGGAATTCAAGTTCTGAGCCAAAGTTAGACATCCACTGGTGAAACCAAACTGGGACTTTGCAAGCGCTTGGGTAAATCTATTCGAAGAAACCAAGAGTGCTGACTCTGGGGGTTTTTATATAACAGAACTCTATCAAAAGCTTCAATATAATCATAATAATTATATTCATTAGAAAACAGTCCAGGAGGGGTTTTACAATACTAAATTTACAAAGAGAAGCAGGATGTCCATATTCTTCCATACTGACAACCTTATGAACAATTAATTTACTATAAGCAATTTTTGTCTCATAAGAATCAAGATATGTAAGAATAGAATTAGTGCCAGGATATTTATGAGTTATTTGACAGGAAAGCATATCCTGTAGGACTAATTCAAAGAAAAATCTAGTTTTACCAGATGTAACAGGGAAATGGGAATATAATGGCAAATGTTTCAGAGCAACCTCATTAGGATCTAATTGTTCTAGAATATCAGGAGGATTTTCAACATAACAAATAGATAAAGGAGGATTTTTGGCTATATAAGGACTAAGATTTTTATAAGAGGCTTTTTCAGAATAAGTGTTTTCATTGGGAAATCTCGGGTAATTTCTGTAAAATGGAGGAAAGTGTTTTGGTGTTTGAGAACCACTAGGCATTTTCCCCTTGCCCTTGTCCATCTTGTCTTTTCCCCTGTCTATATTCCCCCTGCAGAAATTCACGAGTGAGAAAGTCCGGTAAAGAGTTAGCCAATCCGGGGATGTACTCAATATCAAAATCAAAGATAGCAAGTAAAGCTTGCCATCTAGCAAAAATATGTTTAGAAGCTAAATTCTGAACATCTTTTTCTAAAATAAATTTCGCCGCACTACAATCAATTCGTAATAGAAATTTAGCATTTAAAAGATCATCTTGAAATTTTAATATACAATTAACAATACTAAGCATTTCTTTCTTAATAGTAGAGTACTTAGATTGCGTTTCATTCCATAGACCAGAATGGAATCTAATAATAAAAGGTTTATTATGAATATTTTGTTTTAATATTCCCCCATATCCGATATCTGATGCATCCGTTTCTACAATTTTTAAAGTAAGAGGATGAGGAAGACTAAGACATGGAATATATTTGATCTTTTGTTTAATATGTTGGACAGCCTTAGTATGGGCTTCTGTCCAAGGTGGAGGATTCTTTCTTAGTCTTTGAAATAGTAATTTACAATCTAAGGCTAAATCCTGATAGAAGTCTGACATATAATTAAGACTACCTAAAAACCTTTGTAATTGGTTTTTATCTAATATTTTATCAGGAAATTTAGTAGAAAATTCTATAACTCTTTGTATAGGTTTAATACTACCTTTTTCTATATTATGTCCTAAAAATCTTATTTGAGTTTGGACTAATACCATTTTAGATTTGGATAACACAATGCCATTATGTATTGCTATTTTATAAAATTGATTTAAATGTTTAAAATGTTGATCTATATTATTAGAATAAATTAAAACATCATCAATATATACAATTATAAAACTAACATAAGGATTAAAAATATCATTCATAATTTTCTGAAATTCTAATGGAGCATTTTTTAATCCAAATGGCATTACGTTCCATTTATATTATCCAAATGGTACATTAAATGCAGTTTTATATCTATCTTCTTCTTTAATCTGTATTTGTCAAAATCCTGATTTTAAATCAAATTTACTAAATATTTGAGCATTATATAATCTTTTTAATAAATCTTTCTTATTTGGTATTGGATATCTAATCCATTTTAATACTTTATTTAAAGGTTTATAATTAATTACCAGTCTTGGTGCTCCTCTTCGATTTCAGATGCTTTGAATACATAAAAAGCAGAACAAGACCATGGTGATTTACTTTCTCTTATTAAATTATTACTTAATAAAGTTTTGATCTCTTTCTGACAATATGTTACTAATTCTTGATTCATTTGGATAGGTCTAGCTTTAGTAGGAATTAATTTATCTGTAAATCCTTCCTCATAAGGAAGAGAAACTTCATGACGTTTTCTATTCCAAAAGCACTTGGTAAATCATTACATAAATCTTTTTCAAATAAATTTTTTATATCTATTATTCTATTTTGAATATCAGTTGAATTTATTTTAGTTTCTAATACTAAATTATTTACTTCATCTTTTAAATAATTTATTTGTCTTAGTTTATTTTTATGTTTATTTTTCATTCTTGATATAAATGATTGTCTTTTAGGAAATTCAAGTTTAAATGTAACATCCTTTCCTTTTATATGAGTATGTATTCCATAGTCATCAATAAAGAAAGGTTCTATTAATGCTGTAAATGGATTTCCTAAGATTACTTCAGATCCTATGTTTTTTACCAAGATAAATGTTAAATATATACACACATCACTAATACAAACTACTGCATTAGAAAGTTTATATTTAACTTGTAATTGTTCTTCATTTGCTGCAGATAAAGTCTGTGTAGTTTTCTTATAATATTTAGTAGGAATTAAACCTTCTTGGATTATATTCCTATCTGCTCCTGTATCTACTAATGCCAAGGTTTCTAAACTAAATTCCTTTTCTATGATTATCTTTATTCTAATTACATATTTCCTAGTTATAGTTTGTTCTATAACATTTAAATAATTTTGTTCTTGATTAGAAGATTCTCCAATTTGAAAATTACTTGATTCTTCAAATAATTTAATTTCTTCTTCATCTTCTTTTCACTATCAGAACTATTATTTTTAATTTCATTATTTAATTCTAATACTTCAATTCTTCTTTTTAAATTTGAAACTTCTTTCTTAAGTTCATTAATTTCTTTAATTAAATCAGTAGTAGTTACTGGTTTTTCTTGTTTAAATCTTCCTAATACTTCTGTCATAGTATAGGATGGATTTAATACTGCTTCAACATGGGGTTCAAATTTAGATTTATTATTAGTTTCTTTAACTTTTGTTGATTCTATTATTTTCTCAATAAGTTTTCTTTTTTCATCCTTATCTTTTATAGAATCTACCATATCTAATAATAATTCTTCTTGTGCTGTAATCACATTAATGCTTAATTTATTTAAATCCATAATTCTATTATAATCATCACAATCACATTCATTCTCTTCAGAGGTTGAAGTATTATATTCATCTTCTGTGTTTATTTCTAAAGCATCATATTCAGAAGTACTACCATACTCTGTAATATTATCTTCTGATTCATCAATTAAATTTATTAAACTTTCTTTTTCTTCATCAGGAATATTTAATTCTTTAATTTTCTTTTTTACTCTACATTGATTTCTAATATGTCCTGTTTTACCACAATCCCAGCAAACCAATGGTTTTGAGGATTTATATGTCTTATTTTTATTTTTTAACTTCTTTGGGTTTAAGGGTTTTTTATCTGAGGTTTTCTTTTTCCTTCTATAAGGAATAAAGGGTTTCTTCTTTTTATTTTTAGGTTTAGACGTAGAGGGATATTTAGGAGTTATATTAGTACCAAACTGTTGACAAAATTCTCCTAATTTTTCTTTCCTAATAATCTTTGTTTCTTCAATTGATTTTTTAGATTTAAATCATTATAACGTCTTAATAAATGGTCAATACTTAAAGTTAAACCCACAAAAGTTTATAATAAGGGCTTGCTTGAATTCAAACAAGCCTATCTTATTAAAACTTTTGAGGAAAGTATAAGTTTACAAAACTTTAAAAATAACCTATCTTTATTAAATAATAAAATCTTAGAAGAATTAAGTACAGAATATAATTATATACATTTGGGACTGGTGCAAATAGCAGTTAAACCTTTAACAAGAGAAGGTTTAAATACATCAATACTATTATGTTTAAGAGACACAAGACATAATAAATAATAGAATCCAGTCTAGGAACTGGACCCGTATATTTTAATTATTTCCCAAACTTTTCGCTATCCTTGACAGATCCTCATTTAAAAGATGCCTTCTGTTTAAATATGAAAATACAAGGCTATGATATGAAAGAAGGATCACAAAACATATGTATAATATATAGAGTATGTTTTAAGGCTATGACATCAATAAATCCAAATGCTAGATTAATGTCACGAAAAGGCAATACTACATTATTTCAAATAGATACTAGCAAAGCTAATATTGAAATACCTAAAACTATTAAATGGACAGATATAGTACTCCCAGAATCTTGGAAGTTAGAGAAAAATAGTACCTCTTAAAATAGAAAAAAGATTAGTTGAAGCTATAATAGAAGAGAATAATGGAGATGTTAATATTATTTTCGGAAGACATAATACATCTATAAGATTTCCTACTTTATATGATAATCAAGCATCAAGTTCAAATGCTGCTGGAATCATAATATCTGAACAAAAAATTCCACATGCTTTATATACAGATGAACCAAGTTTTTCAGAGATGGAATTTAAAATTAATAAAATAAAATATGAACCTAATAGAATAAAATGTTCTCAAAATGCCCTTAAAATAAAAGAAGAGAATTATATATAAATCTCTAAGGTGAGAAAATATATAAAAATATCTGAATAACAAATTCCACTGGATGCTCTGGGCCTTTCATGGGCGCATTGGCATAGAGTTTTGCGAACCAGGCTGACCTATGATAACTATTTTATCATAAAATTAAAATTAAGAAAAATAGACCGTGATTATGTCATCTTTGAATCTTTCTTTTCTTTTTAAATTCTAGCACGGAAGAGAAACCATTTGAAAGGTTATAAATTTATATTTTGTTTGCACTTTGAAACCTAAACAAAATTAATTTAATAGTAATTTTTCCAAACAAAATAATTTTCATAAAAATTATAATTGTCCTTCATAATCCATCTTTTTCAAGTAAATGAAAAAGTAATGAATTCCTTATGAGTTTTCTTGTCTAACAACCGAAAAAAATGATGTAATATCTTCAAATTAGTCTTACACCTAATACTTTTTAAATTATTGGAGTAAGAACCAATTTATTAGTAGTAAGCGAGCTCTATATACCTTCAAATTGTATTACTCATTATAAAGAGAATATTTAACCTCATTAGCTTTCATTTAAGTAAGGTTGTTACATTTAGTATCAAAACTGACCCAATACCATATTTAATAGTGTGCTAGATTGTACGCGAGATAGACGGCTAGTCACAAGCCTAAAGGAGAAATTTCGTATCCTCCAAATTATTTTCACATCCAATAACTAAAAGGATAAAGTCTAATTATTAATGGAGGTAGTCATTGATGACTTAGGCCTATTAGTTCTTCTCCGTTAGTCAAATCATTACAAATGTAATTGCATACTTACAATTGAATTATAAAGATTGAAAGAAAGTTATTTGTGGCACAAGTGTTTTTTATTCCGACTAATTGTAAAAATAAAAACTTAAAACTAGTTAAAATTTCTGATTTTTTTCCTGTAAATAAACCAATACATCATGTTGCAATCATTTGTGACATGAGAATTATATTTATGGCTATTATTAAATACAATAATTTTTTTAAAAAAACTTGGACATTTGTAACATTTTCTTAGCAAATGTGCCGAGAGAAGCAAATCTCCTCTGCTTTATGTGGAAACCATCGATCTTTACGTGTCGGACTATCATATAACCTATAATCATTTTAAATCACTTGATGGGAAACAAGTATGACTAGATCAATTTAAAAATATACCAAAAATAGTATATATTTAATATTTTATAAAAAACATAATTAGGTTATAATCAAAATATTTTGCGATTGAAATAGTCGTGTTAAGTATGTCTTCTATGTGCCAAAAAAATAAAAAAGAGATAAATCCTCCTTTTCGCAAACAAAATTTATGATAATTTTTTTGTACATGATCATTAATGTTTTGTATTAAAGGGAGGAAATTTTCTTGGCACATACATAAGAAACCTACTTAGAGGTAATCATAATTAACTTATTAATAAAATCAACTATATTTTATATAAAATACACTTAATATATATAACGACTTTTAATAAAGTGGGCTATTTAAATATTTCACGTATCTTGCATGCCAACTAAATAGACCTCAAGTTCACTCATATGAATTGAAATATATATTTCACCTTGTCAAAAAATTGGTTAGTTATTTGTTTTCGAGTTCAAGTTGAACCTATTAATTCTTGAGCTGAATCAAAAATAAAAATAAAAAAAATCAAGCTCTAGCGAAACTTCATATCTATTCATACTCTTCTTTTTTAGGGCACATCCTAAAATTTTATTTTATGACTCATAGATATCTAAACTTATTGTAATAGTACCTTTAAAATAAAAAGTCTATAATTTATATTTTTATATAAATTATTATAAATTTATTCACATTTTAATATTCTAATTATTATATTTTACAAAAATATTGTAATTTAAATGTCTTTCTATTCTATTTTGAAGGGACACTGAACAAATAGTGATTTTTCGTGGGACATGCTGTAATGAAAACTTCTCGAAGGCCCAAGTTGTAGATGCAATTACTGAAAATTTATAATTTCAATAATCCTCATATTTTTGGTCGAAAATGTAAAAAACCAATGTACTTGATCTAAAATGCATACACTTCAAGCAAATAAGAAAAAAATATTTTATGCACCATTAAAAGCTTTCCCACTTTTTTACCTTGTGTAAAATCAAACGAATTTAAATGGCTTATTAAAAAAGTCAATTAATGCCTTATAAAGATTTTAAAAAAGGAAAAATAGGGATGCACCATGAAGAGAATGTTACGCGAGAAAGTTATGTCATAATGCCTATATAGAGTACGTGGCATCATTAAATAAATGGTAATATCATTTAACTAATGACAATTTAAAAAAATAATTGTAATATTTAGTTAATCGAGTGGACTAATTAAAAATAATTTGTTTAAAAAAAATCGCTCAACAAAAAGAGGAGGGAAAAAAAAACTCCTCAACCATGTCCAAAGTCCTCACCCCTAACACGTTGACGATGGAACGTGCAGTCCATTAGTATTTAACAAGTAAACCAAGTCAGACATGCATGAAACCAACTCCAATTCTTCTTACTCTCCCCTCTATACGTGACACCATGTACCCTTCTTCTTCTTCTTATTCTTCTTCTTCTTCTTCTTCTTCCTTCTCCTTCTTCCACTAATTACCATCTTATCATCTGGCAAATTGTAAATTATGGAGTACTCCACCCACGGGAATGCCGGCAGCAACCGGTACACAGCTCCATCTCCTCGCCTCCAACGCAGCCGCAGTGGAACTCCAAGCCTCGCCTACGAGTACAAACAATCATGTTCTACCCCAAGCACGTCCACCTCCTCCAAACCATCCTACTCAAAGCAATGTGATGAAAGCAACAAGCTAGCAAAGCAGGATTTCTCCAAGAAGTTCAGTGTTTTCCAATCATTCAAGAAGAGCGTGCCTGTTCATGAGAAGAAGGAAGGATCTGCCATGATACATTACCATTTACAGATTCCCCACCCAGCTAGCAGTAGCCAGCCAACAAGGAAGGCTAGATCGGCTGCCACTTCTCCATCGGCATGGGCTCTTTCACCCGGTAGGTCCATGCCCATCAACCCTCTCAAGCAGCTACAAGAGGTGGGAGGAAGGACGTCGTCTCATGACCATGATCATGACCAGAACCAAGGTGAGAAATCTATTATGAAGAAGAAGAAAGGGAATGCAGTGGGTGGAGTGCTGCAGAGGCTGTTCCGGCCAATGAAGGCCTCGGCAGCCGAAACAGAGGCCCTTCACCATCTCCGGATGCTCCACACTAGGCACATGCAGTGGAGGTTCCTCAATGCAAAGTCTGCTAGAGCAATGGTGTTGAGGGAGATGAGTGCCCAGGTACAAGAAGCTCAATTTGATTTATCAGATTGTTATACCTGCACACAGACCAATTGTATTAATGTAGAAGCATGCAATTTTATTTTTTACTGGTGATTAATTGAAGATAAAAGATAGCCTTATTCATGTTCTTTATATTTGTTTCAAGAGTAAAAGTGCATGATAACAGAGATATCACACATTTATCTTCATCTTACTAATTAGTTCCACTAGTAAAGCCTTAGTTGTGTATGTGTATATGTTCCTACCATTGAGCCCAAACGAGTTGGCATAAAAAGTGAAGATGATGGTGAAAATTGGTGATATGGTTTTTCTTCACATATGACAGAAAAAGCTGGTTGGAGTGTGGAAGCGAGTGTGTGAGCTAAGGAGTTCAGTAATGGAGAAAAGAAGTCAGTTAGAGAGATTGAAGCAAGAGCAGAGATTGGGAATAATTGTAGGTTCACAATTGTTGCTTTTGGAGGAGTGGGAGAAGATTGAGAAAGCCCATACACAATCCATTGCTTCAACATTCAGACTCATGAGAACCATGTCCATTGAAGTTCCCATGGTTTCTGGTGCCAAGGTAACGTATCAAATCATCCATGACTATAGAAATTTCTCATTGTTTGCTCATGTTTATACTCATAAAAATACTAAGTGGAACATATAATGTTTGGGCGTTGCAAGGCGGATGTATACAGTGTTCATAGAGCACTTTGCATGGCCTTGGATGTTGTGTGCAAAATTGAAGCAACGGTGACAAGATCTTTAGTTCAGGTAATTGGTTGTTCATACACCACTTTGCCAACAATAACTAACTCATATTTCTTTGTTCTTTCTTCTTGTATAAGTTGAGCTAATTTGCATGTATGGTGGAAGTTCAAACAGGCTAGAAAACTGTGCTGCTTCCTGTCTGAGCTTTCTGAAAAATCAAAGCAAGAAAGAATGGGATTAGCAGAGGTGATGGGAATATTACGGGACGCATTGTTCCTCCTGGTAAATATCATAAGAAGCTTACATTGTGTGCCTCTGATAATCTGTTCTTTCACAATTTCAACTTGCCGGGTTTTATAGATAGAAAGATGCCAACAAAAGATGCTTCTTCTCCTTCTATTTTTCTATCTTTTGAGAGTTTTTAGGAAGGTGAATTGATTGGATAACATTACCACTTTATATTTGTTGGGTTTGTTGACATTGATTTGAATGTTAGAGACATCAATTATTATAATAAGACAGCTCGTCGCGCTTGTTCTACTGACAAATTTGTTGGCCGCATCGCGGATTATTATCAAGCCATGCTATTTTTTGGAACAGGCACAAGAAAATAGCTTTCGAGTACATCTCATTCAAGCCAGGGAAAGGGAAGGCGAATACTTGAACGACAATCCAATTACCAGGAACAGCAAGCACCTGATCAAGAAGCAATACTATTGAGATGTTCATACAACCAGCACAGCTATATTCTTCTGCAAGTTGGGCAGATTTTATTTGTAGCAGGAGTTAAAACTCCAGAAGAATCACAAGATATATGCCATTAAAAACTACAAGTGGATAGGATATTTTCTATTCGTCCTTATTATCTTTAGTCGTCGAACTGATAAATATCCAAACCTATCAGTTTGTTGGTGGACTCGAATGTACATTTTTTACAATTTTTCTTTTCTGGTGTAAAGATGTATGCCATCATCATCTTCGCCTAAAACATGATATCATGACAAACGGGTAAAGATGTGACCATATGATTAAAAAGACCAAGTTGCTGTATCTACCAAGTTTAATGATCATATAAATATGGAATATGAAGAGGTAAGTTCGGTAGCTTTTCCTTCCCCCTTCTCTCTTTCTTCGATCCTCTGTATCTTGTTTGGCCTTTTCCTCAATCTCTGATACCTCACATGGAGCGAAGACAATTCATCACAAAAAACTCATTATCCTTTCAGAATATGGATAAGTACATTTGTCATCTACCCCTTTCTCAATCTAGAGAAAAAAGAAGTGAAAGGAATTTCTGGTAGTGTCCAAGGAAAAAATAAAAGAATTCTGGCAGACAGCTAAAATTATACCAATTCCGTGTTAACAGCATACATATTTTACTAGAGCTAAAATTAGCTGATGAGTACCTTCATGGATCAAACAACTAGTTTCACACACAATAATCCCTTTTGGACAAACAATGTAAGAATTGCAAGATCAAAAAACCGGTATCACTCTCAATAAACCATTTTGGACAAACAATGTAACAATTGCAAGTCCTAACACTTGTTTCATCTCATTTCCCCTTTCCAACTGTTCCTCAACAAGGCATTCGGCATAACAATTTGCCATTTTTTCCCATCATTACCTAGGCAGGGAAAACGTATAAGAATTATCATTGCATTGATGAAGAAGATGATATGAATTTTATTTTTACAAATATTTTATAAATATTAATTAAAGCTAATTGTGCCCAGGAAAACTTAAGACACCAGCAATTTACGATCAAAATTGGGAAACATAGAGTTCAATCCAATGCTTGAAATTCTGAAATCAAACTAAATCTAACACCAATGAGTAACATGTGGGAAAGAAAGATCAACATAAAAATAGAATCAAAAGCAGAGAACCTGAAAACTGAAACCAAAGTCACGGAAAAAAGAAGGAAACAAAATAAAACTACACAAAAATCTACAATGAACAATGTAAATTCCAGAGGCTAGAGGTGAAATAATAGTATAATTTATCAAATATTTACTTCAAGCATACATATCTCAAATACCCAGAACCAAAATTACTGGTGCAAAAAAAATGTAGCAGATATGCAGCAGCAGCTTCACAGCGCAATCATGGAGGCTTGAAGGAAGGTAGCTTCATCAGACGCAACTTGGGCAGGCGAGACTAGTCCTAGACCAGCCAACCTCTCTCTCAGCAGCCTCCCAGCTCTCTCCCACCGCCGGCCATCCGCCAACGCCGGCTGCTGGAACACTATCTGACCGAGCCTAAAGAGGAAGAAGGTGGAGGAGGACACAAAATCGTCGTATAGCTTGGAGAACTGGCCATGGATGGGGAGCTTGAGGATGAAGGGCCAGACCAGGAGGCCTATGGCTGGCAGGGGGCCATGGCCGACTGCTAGCAACTGGAGCTTGGCCATGAGCAGCAGGTGAAGGCCCATGGCTACTCCTTCCCTTACCTTAGACTACACTCTGAGATATGTATGCTTTTGTACAGAGCGCATCGCAGCTTTTTGATAAATATGAATATAAATATATATATATATATATAAATTATAATATATATATATATATATTATATATATATATATATATATATATCGTGTAGTGCATGGCTCGAGGGCCATTGAACGAAAATTTAACGGCCTACAGTCTTCAAGCCCACAACACCTCACCTATGACCCGTCAGACCTGCCTGACCCGGTCGACCTACCCGCCGACCCTGTCACCCACCCGACCTCACTCGCTGCCGCATGACCAAGCCCCTACCTCGACCGAAGCCATCTGCCACCATGTCGCGGCTCCCCTGACATGACATGCCCACTCGACCCCTTGCCGCCCCACGACCGACCACCCCTGCCATCCTACCATAGCATGCATGCCCTCCGTCACGGTCCCCTAAGCCACCCACATCAGGGGAGCCGCGGTAGGGTGGCAGGCGACTTTGATCACAGGCAGCTTGGGGGCCGCAGTGCGATGGGAGCAGGGGGACAGCGGCGGTTGGGGGAGGGGGAACAGTGGGGAGGGGGGCCACTGTGGCAGCGATAGGGGTTTTAGAAGGGGGCAGGGGGAGGGCACTGGCAGGGTGAGCGGGGGGCAACAAGATAGGAGGCCGCGACGGCTTACGGCGGGCAAGGGGGGATTGCAGCAGGGTCGTCGGGGCGGGGAGGGGGCGGGTGGGAGGGGGCTGCGCTAGTGGGGAGTGGGGATGGGTGGGCAGGCAGGCGGCTAGGCGGCCAAGCAGGCGGGCGGGTCTGGGAGCGCTAGTAAAATCTGGGCTGTTAGATTTCAATTTAAAGGCCCAAATTTGACAGTGCATGGTGTGCTACTAAAAAGGGCAGCGCACCGTAACATTGCCTATATATATATAGGAAAAAGATTGTTGTACTCTAGCACAGCCATCTTGGTTGTGCTGGAGTTTAATCTTGGCCGTTGGATTAGCATCCAACAGCCAAGATCAAAAAAAAAGGAGCGGTATGGCGCCGCCACAGCAGCGACGGCAGAGGGGGCGGGAAGGGTGCCCGGCCACGGCGACGGCCAGGGGGGGGTGGGGGGCGGGGGCGGGGGACGGGAGCGCGGCGCGGCGGGGTGGCGGGCGTGGGACGAGGGTGGCGCGCGGGGGCCGATGGGGGCACGGCAGGGGCCGAGGGGGGCACGGTTGGGTGGCGGGCGGGGGACAGGGTGGCGGGCGAGGGACCGGGGGGGGTGGCGTCACGCGGCGGGGTGGCGGTGGTGTCGCACGGCGGCGGGCGGTGGGCCGGCAGGGGAAGAGGCAGGGCAGCTAGATCCGCCGCCCCGTCGCCGCCCCGGCGGGCGGCCACGGGCGAGGCAAGGGGGTGGCGGCGACGCCAAACTTTTTTTTTTTTTGAGAAGGGGGAAGTGGGGGCATGTTTCAGCCGTTAGATTTGATCCAACGGCTGAAACACTGTAGCACAGCCATCTTGGCCGTGTTGCAGTACAGCCTCCTCCTCCTCCTCATATATATATATATAATTATGATTGGCCAGTCAACTACTCAAAGTTAGGAGAAACTTTGCATCAGAATCCAAGCATGGTGGCAAGATGTTGCGAACTACAAACAAAGGAAGATGGAGAGGTATACCCATATATGATCTGCTTATGCCCATCGGGGATAGGATTTTTTTAAGGGGAAAAGGCTATTTATTTATTACTACTTTTTAGATTGTAAGACAACATGTTGCGGGTGACAACGTTATAAGAAAAATATATGCCATGTAGGGATTAAAATAACTAAAGAATAAAAGTGTACTAGAAATTACATTTATAATTTTACTAAATTATTGTATTGATAAACATTTTACTTTTTTACAGCATTTTTTGATATCACATACCGGCAAGTTTGGAAAATGAAAATCAAGAGCTTTTTATTAAAAAAGTGAAAAAAAATTTGATATTACAGGACAAAGAAAAAATAAGCCTTAATTACCAAAAATATAAGAAAATATAAATTATCAAAAATACTTTCATAATTAAATTCAAGTTTTTTTAAAAGAAAATAATAAGGGCAATCTGTTCACAACTGAAAAACAAACATAGCCGGCGGCTAGACTCAGCCATTAGGCTGAGGCCGCCCTTGTTTTATCAACAGCCAGTAGTTATATTTTTTTAACATTTTTTATTTTTATATTTAAATTAATTTAATTTAATTTTTTAATCTAAAACTAAATTAGTGGCAATCTCATAATTAGTGAAATATTTCATGTTTTTGGGTAATTATGTATAATTTTCCAAGGTAATATAAAAATATTCTCCTTTTTATGGTAAAAAGTCAAAACACTTCTATAGGCGGCCAATAAAAAATAGTAAATATTTATTGTATTCCAAAAAATAAAAATATATGTTCAATCTATTTATGCAAAAAAATCATACTAAAAAGCTTTTTTGTGTGTGAGAAAATTATGATTCCTTTATATACAAACTATATTGAGTTTTCTCTATTTTTTAAATTAAAAATACAATCAATTTATGCTACTTTTTATACGGTTTTAAATTTCTTTTTATACAATTGCACATTATACAAACCCACGGTTCTTTTTTTTTCTTCAAGTAATAGAAATCCCGTAAGAATTTAAAAAGCATTCATCTGCCCCCCAAGCTAGCTAACAGCATTCAGGAAGGCTCCGTATTAGCATGAAAAAAATGAGAAAATTTTGTAGAATTTATAAATAGTAATTTAAGGTAAAAATATTAACCTTTAACTTATTTAATTTTTGAAGTATTTTATGGTGGGATTTAATTAAGACTTCCCCCATGCGATCTATTCGGTCTTAGACATTTCATTTCTATAAATTTTTTTATCAAAATACAAAAAAAGAAGAATATTTTTTAAAATAATTTTACATCATAACTTACACTTTCTAAAATTATAACTAAATAAATTTAATTACATTATATTTCTAAATCATAAAATTTTAAGGGAATTTTTCCTCAATTTAATAAAACTTCAAGGATGAAATCTTTTACTAATTTTTTAATTAAAATATACAACAAACTCATGATATAAGCCTCTATTTAAACCTATTATATAAGTATATGCGAATTTTTATTATTTTCATGAATATCAAAGTGAATGGTATGGGTATATATATCTTGTACTAATATTCTTTTATATTCAAAAATAGTACAATATAAATAGGGTATTACAAATGTACCGTGTTTCTGAAAATCGTGACACTATCATTATTCTTAGTCACTAGAGTATCGTGGCAAGCGATGTATAAAAGATGTGAGAGCATAATCGTAAGTAAGTATATACATTAGTATGAAGCTATTGATTTGATCCAATTTTTTAATGATATTCGGTCGTGTCGGAGTAAGCTAACTACCTCATAATGTAGTCTAAAAGTTTTATGATTTCTCGTAATTTTTAAAATACTCATCGACTAGTATTATTTTATCGATAGCTATTTTTAAATCAATAATGAAACTTGCTTGATTACTGACAGTTTTTCCAATATACATATAAATGTGTACTCATATTTGTGACCAGAAGAGGTAGACAAATTGATGGGCTAATGGCGGAGGATGGTATCATGTATATGTATTGTGTTGAGTCTTGTATAAGATCTATTTATTAGGTTATATGACTTATGTGTTTCGGGTTACTTGATGTATATATTATATTATGGGCAGATGCCCAAAATTCTATATGTTGTGATGGACGTGTTGGGTATGATGTGTGTTTTGTTAGTTTATATTATTATTTTCATGCAAGGCGTTAATTTTAGGGCACTCTAACGGTTGTCTGCTAGGTACATAAACTTCAAAGTTTTAAAATATGATGAATAGCAAGGTATGGGAAACATATTTGGATGCAACTATGTGCGTGATAGAGGATCATGGATTGAAAGAATTTACGGTTCATACCACTTGAAGGGTCCACGTGAAGTCCGCGCATTAAGGTATAATACCCTGGTATGCAATAATGCCTTTGTGTATTTAATTTTTGTTGCGGGGTATATAGAAAAGGTGACCACGACTAAGTATTTATTTTACTGTAAGAACAGTATTATCTAATAATAAGTTGCCTAATTCAAAGGTTGAAACTACGTATAAGAACCAGATCATATATTCGCATTATGAAAAACTCAACTTCTTAGCTACATTAGACATATTACTTTCGTGTAGCTCAAATTGATCATTGCTTCTGTAAATTCACTATTTTAGTTACCAGGGAGGTATTATCTCTTCCTTGCCTTAGAGTGCTCATATTATGAGTCATAAGTATAAAAGTTTTCATATGACAATATAATCAGCATGCATGGACCATCCTAAGCCTCTTTGAGCGTTAAGATTCACTGCTATAAAATTTATACAACAGTAGTCGAATGAATAGTTTTTCAAATTATAATATTAAAATTTAATCCATTTTTTAGGCCAAATTAGAGTGTTGCCGTTAATATTATAAAAAAATTTAACAGTGAGAAAATTTAAACAAGATTAAGAAAAAAATTATGATCGGCCCACCAACAAACGCAAACTCTTGGCTGTGCATGAGTTATATGACTCAATTGTCAATAAATGTTGCTCATTAAATCCTTTTTTTTACATAAAAGAAAGGAAAGAAGGGGGGAAAACCCTTCTTTAGAATGTCTAATCTAGTGTCTGTATTGGTTGTCTATAATACTTTTTAATAGGTAGAAAAGTTTGCGTTGAATTGAAACATTTGGAATATACCGATATGCTATATTTATTTAGGTGGTGAAATAAAAAGCTACTAGAGGCAGAGACCAAAGAGTAAAGGAAAAATATTACAAACTTGTGACATGAAACATGAAAAATAAACTTCACAAAAAGTGTGAATGCAATACCTGGGGTTGATCTTTGCCCCGTTAGTTCATCAAACGATGACAAGATAGGTTAATCCAACTCAATACGTAGGGCATCCAGTTGATGATCCTCGTGATACTAATTTAGACGACAATCATTATCATCCACATAACCCTCCATTTGTCGCTTCCAATAATGTGGTTAGCCAATTTTTCCCGGTATGATCCTCAATTAACACCCTTTGCTTGCCGAGCCTGCCGCTTGTACCGAACGATCTCCATCAAATAATGGTTGATCAGAAGCAAAATTGTGTGGCCAACATGCTCTACATATTTGCCCTTCATAAAAGTGCAAACCAATATATCAAACGAAACTTGCATCAATCCTGGATAAGCTCACTCGAAGATTTTAAAATATTGAGCGATAAGTCTTCGTGAAAGAATTCCGACGAGAAAAAAAAGAAGGCGTTAAGAGACGCTCCTGGCCCGACGCTCTAAGATCCTTTTTCAAACCTGCCCCATTCGTGTGTCTCTGAGTGTGTGGCTTTGCGTGGGACACTTGACATTTGACAAGGTGTACATAATAATTGTAAGTGCTACGACCCCAAGTTCTACGAAAAAATTAGTCAAAATGCATTATCGAGAGTGACAACGATTTTGAATGATGCAGATCTTTGTTACACAAATCAAGAAGATTAAATTGTTGTGTCCCCAGAGAAAAGTATTGGGAGCCAAAGTACAACTAGTGGTCAGGGCAAAAAACATAAAAATCTTGGAAAAAGGGAAAAAAATATAAAGCTTACTTAAATATCTAGCTTTGATTGGAAAAATGAACATGAATCTTTAACAAGGACAGAGCACCTGTTGGACCTTTGCCGGCAGGTGCATCTGGACAGTTGAAGCCCAGTTCCTTCCTGCCTGAGACACCCTCTCAATCTCAGATATAAAGAAAAGGGAACTGATTTGATTGGTACAATAAAATAAAATAAAAAAGTGATTGCTTTGCAAAAAAAAAAAAAGAAATGGATAAAGCGGCGAACAGGCAAAGGCATACCTCAAGGACAAGAAGTCCACAAGCTGACGATGGTCATGATGCCGAATACAAATCAAACCTGCATCAAAATATGATTTTGCGGACAGCTTCTCCAAGTGCAAAAATGGCATATTCCCACGATCTCTGGTCGGTCCACCGATCAGAGATAAAACCCACAATTCTTTTCTCCACAATCCATACCAACTTTTGCGACACCAACTTAAGCACAAGCAGACATCCTCACAATATTTTTTTTACAAAGCGTGGTAGAGACGCACACATCCCCATCACACAATACCTTTTACTTGTAAAGGAAGAGCCAATATAAACAGATATTCACTCCAAGTTCAAGCTGTCAGCAATTGTGCAAAGAACAAATTAACATACAGTTATAATACCCGAGTTTGAGTATCCGTCAACTGTTTCTTATGAGGGAATAAACAATCAAAAGAAAAAGGCCTACAATATCTGTTTCCAAACTGCTGGAATTGCAGTTCACGATTTGAATAAAACCATCAAAAGAGCAGAAGAAAGCATCTTGGTGAAAAATATGAGACCAACAGAATAAAGAAAAATGACATCCTCCCCGAAGAAACAGATACGATTAAAACCCATTAGACTGATGTCTTCAAAATAACTCTTTCTTAACAAAGCAGTCATTACAGCGCAAAGTTTAGCAAGATGGAACAAGCATTTAATTCAAAAGGGCAAGGCTGTCCAGAATATAAGCCACAGATAATGTAAGGTCGCAGATACCAAAGCACGTTTGAAAGAATTACTTACAGCATAGGAGATAAAACTTTACCACGTTATAAAAAATATGAAACATAGCGGTGGGATAAATAAATCATGCTGTAGTAAAATTTTATAGAACATATAAAATTTCCGGTCTTTCCTCGGTCGAATGGAAAGCCATCTGCCCACAATTTTTCACCTTGCTGCACAAAGGAAACCAAGGCAGCCACATTTCACTCGATACTTATTAAATACTACAAAGGAAAAGTAGGGGATGGAAGCTGCCAGGTAGAAGACATTTCTTTGCAAACAGCCCGATTACGTTAGCTCTTGCTTTCCTGACTCAAGCGTAGCCAACTAATGCTGGAAATGTAGGATGCAAGACTGCTCTGCACAACCGATAGTGCAATTCTCAGATGCGTGTGCAACAGTCTCACTGCAGCAAGCTGGCAGATGTTAAGAAGATTCGTATCTCCACTTTCAGCAACAGCAGAGTTTCTAGATTTCAAGCATAGCTCCATCCATGAGGCTCATACACTCCCACTTTAAGCCATTAGCAATTGTGCAAAGAAAACCAACTCATAAGCAGTCCTCCCAGTCTGATTGCCACCATCTATCCAGAATGGGAAAATATTACATTCTGCGTCCATAGATTGAAAAATTATCAATAGGAGAAGGAAAATAAATTTATAAACCGCTCACATTAATCCTTGCGATTTGGAAAAAACCATCAAAAGAAAAGGAAGACAGCATCTTTGTGAAAAATAAAAGATCAAAGTAAAAGCAGGAAGAGGATAAATTAGCACATGAATGTTGGCATCTTAAAAATAATGATTAGAACTTCTGCCTAACACAGCCATTATAAAGGTAAACTTACAAGATAGAGAAAATAAGCTTCCAAGCACGGGCAAGACAATCCAGGAAATATGTCTCCTCAAGGAACAGCAGTCATTGTTTGCAAGAAGACCTATAATATATATGAATCATATATATATATATATATATATATATATATATGAAGCGACTCTTCTAAAGAACTAAATTACAATGAAATGAGTCTAAAACAAATAGTGTGTAGAACCAGCTTTGGAACTGAAATCTATGCAAATTCCAGTTAAAATATAGCAATGATCCAAAAAATGTCCACTTTCTTAAAGTGGTCAATGGCCAGCATCACTCACTCGTTCATAGAGGCAATCAAATAACCAGGCAACCACTCTTGAAGAATTGCAGGATAACATATTGTCTCTATGGCAAGATGTGTACGCTAGCTGCCAACCAGAGTTTTGGAAGCCTCAGTCTCAATGTAAAATTGGGCATTGGACTAAATAGAGGAACTTATAAATGAACCATTTCTCGTCTCCACCTTTGAATTTCACTACCAGGATCTTTTTCAGGATCCCAGCGCATCAGAATCTCAGTGCCAGGCAATTTGAGCATATGAACAAACCTATGATAGCCCAAAGAACATTAGCTCAAAAGCCAAAAACACATAATCAAAATTTGGTAAAAATAATAAAGTAAAGAATTTACCGTAAAGACTGCTCATATTTTCAACACATGATTGATACTCGGGATAATCTTAGGCAGCAATTTCCCAGGATCTTTATCAATTGGGTCATCATCGCTAGGAGAAAGGTGTGAGAGTTCATTTTCCAAAACAGTGTATGCATCAGCAAATGCCTGCATGGTACAACAAATTTCCTTAATGGTAAGATTTGACGCCATTTTCCCTAAATTGTACAAAGAAAAAGGAGCATCTCCTTAAAATTAAGCTCATTATAAAAACTTCTCAGTCCAAGGGGAAAAAAACATCTTTGAAAAAAAAGAAGAAAACAAGAAAGAAAATCGTAGCTTCACAAGAAGAGGGAAAAATCTAACCTTGACACACTGATGAATTCTGAAACAGTTTCTCCCAACATTATTCATTGGACATAGTGGATCATCAATATGAAGTGGATCAATGCTATAAATAAAGAAAGAGAATATACAACATTTAAGAAGATTAGCAAGAACATTCACCCAACATTTAAGAAGATTAGCAAGAACATTCACCACTTCAAATAATTGAACAGGGCCAAATACCTTACCTATGTCCTCTTTCTCTATTTACATAAACACCAGTTCCTTGGATTGAAATACGCATCTGACGAGGATCGAATACATTCCTAGAGATGCCACAAACAGAACTTAATATACAACCACAAACGAAACTAACTCGTTCAAGTATTTCACCAGCCAACATATGCAGAATATTAGATAGTAGAACTATTAGTACTGACAAAATAGTACGTCAGGCAAACATATACCCGAAAAAGTAAAGAAAATCCATGAGCAGGCTTCCCAAGTTCTGCAACAACACAGGTCAAACACAGAAAATGTAAAATGAAATGTGCTTGCATCAAATAAAGTACCAATCATCTGATTTTCGAAACCATTCCAACAAATGCAATTATTAAAGAGCTTGTAGACAATTTTTTTTTAATGTTGACTAATTATCAAAACCATCCCAACAAACAATAATTTTATATGTCACTTCTCCGCAAAGTAGGCTAAATAACCAGTTCAGATTATCTTTTTCTACCATAAAAAATGAGACATAAGAGTCAAGAATCAAATATAATGATAGTAAATTTACAATAAGAAAAATTTTAAGGATGCAATCAGATAATGAAGATTTCTTAAACATTACTGCTGACAGATGTTCACCTCATTAATGTCTAACTAAATACTTTAAAGAATGCCGTACATAATAAAAAAATGCAGCAACCATCATCAAAATAAAGATTAAATTGAAATTCAACCACCATATTACCTTAGTAGAGAACCCAACATGGTGCTCATGCTGCAGGAACCGTACAATAAGAAGCACCTGTGAAAAGGTGGTAAAACAGTAAGCAAGCAACTCTTGTTACACATTATGATACATTGGCATGTTTTGCACTTGATGGTATACAAAACAAATATTTATCCTTATTCATCAAGCAACGGGAAAAAGCTAATCAGCAAGAAGATAAATTATGGAGTCCCACAAAGGAACCTAGGACTAAAGCAGGGCAAATACAATGAGTGATAATGGAGAAACACAAATAAAAACAACCGCTAATTTGTTTATGGAGTGCCCTATTCTCCTGCTTGTTTTTTAAATTGTTCAAACAAAAGCAAAGTGGTTTAATGTCAGTATTTTGTTAGATCAATGCTTTTATGGCGTATACAACAATCATATCTACAATGTAACAAATATGTTAATGATGTTACAACAACAGTGATTGATTATAGAAATCCTTGTGAATAGTGTATCTATTCTGAATTTCAGGATATAAAATGTGCATATATGAACCTAAACATGATAAACAAAGCAAAGATATCAACCTTATTTGTTTCATGTCCAGGTTATATATGTCAACACAATACATAACCCTAAAAACAGCGAAGGGATTAAACATTTTCCATAAGAAACTTACTCATCTCTCTCAAAAGCATTATAGAATTTATTTATTTTATTATTATAAAACTTAAATGAAATTGCAGGCTTACCAAACAGTATGAACTCAAGCCACCAGAATATGAATGATCCAAACTACGATCTGCCAGGAACTGTTTAACTACCAGAGCAAGAGGAGTAGCAGCTGGAAATTGCTCGATAAGTTCTCTGACCTGGAGGAAACAGTTTGTCGGTCACTGGACTAACAATATTTGTTTGATTATCTGTTTTTGAGACGCTACTTCAGTATAATGCCAACATCTAAAAGCTAAAACAAAGGCACAGAAAAAATTATGGACCATTTAACACGGAAAAACTCGCTAGAAACAGGCTTAACAAAAATTTCACAATGCTTGCATTAAACAGAGCAAAATTCATTTTTAAAAAATTATTATACCCCGCAGCAAAGATGAATATTTAGTGAAATTACCAGATCTGTAGTTCGAAGTCCTGTATGAGCTGGTGACTTGAAACTGATGTCTAACCGTACCGATCTAACATCTGTCCCACCTTTATTTTTCATAGTAGAATCCAACTGCCATAAACTAGTTTCATGTTCAGACAGACCAAAATTACCAAGATTTCCTTCATCCTTAACCATTCCCTCCATATCATTTTTTGCAGACTCAGTCGGTGAACTTCCATTAGCATTGACATAGTCATGAGGAACCTCAGCTTCTAGCATGATCACAGGTATCTGAAGAAGAAAATAGAAAAGCCATGAGAAAACATTCAATAGAATATACGCTGCATTAAAGAATGAAGAAAGACAAGTCAAGGATCATTACGGCTGTATTTTCTACAGTTTTGAGAGACTCGCTCTTCACCCATTCCTGGTTGCCAAGGTATCTTGCTGCATGCTGCAATAACAGGTAGAATGCATAATGCTTCAACATCAAATTCCAGCAGAATACAAGGCAAAGATCTAAAGTACCGGCATTTCATGTTCATTATTCATACTTTATCATACAAGAAAACATAAAAACGTCGTACCTGTTATACCACTTTTAAGCTAAAAAACTGTTCCTATATTTAGGTATAAACATCACGATTAATCCACTGAAAGTGGTTATCAAAAGTTAAAGTTAGTTGATTTATGATTCTTCCTCCCTATTTCTTCAACCTGTCTACCAGCAAAGAGACATGACAGGTAGAGTAATCCCTTCCTAGTTCCTGGATTGGAAGTCCTTACCCAGTTCAATCCAATGCAATCAAGGAGAGCCTATATAAGTATTCCTTGTGCAAGGGACTAAGGCTATAGTTCACGTGCAAATCTACGTGCTAGACAAAGCCTAGAGCACCCACCACCCACAGACATCTATACAAAAGTTTAACCCCACTAGCAACCAGAATTCACATACAACCACTTACCAAGGGACTGAGGCTATAGTTCACGTGCAAATCTACGTGCCAGACAAAGCCTAGAGCACCCACCACCCACAGACATCTATACAAAAGTTTAACCCCACTAGCAACCAGAATTCACATACAACCACTTCCCAGCAAACAGTGACAACAGCTATCCTGGACATTCAGCAAAAAGAAGGAATGCATCTTGGCCTCCCTCCTCCTAAATGTTGAAGTAGCTGACACCCACAAAAAGAAAAAATGCATCCCTTCTTCTGGACTCCAGAAGACAAGCCAGCATAGAATAAGAGTAAACAGAGAGGTTGACCTTTGATTCGTATTCCTTGCATCCGGGTTTTATAATTGGAAAGTCATCTGTATCTTCAGTTACCATAAAAATCTACTTTCTGGTCCTTCGTGCAGAAGAAGTGAAAACATTAATCTGATTGAACATTCTTCATAGATGACAAAAGCCAGAAAATAAGCAACAGTAGAGGGAGATGTGGTTTGGCATACAGTGCCAGTTGTAAATAAGCAGCACAAAGCAATCTACATTGAAAAGAGGGTGGTTTGTAGTGGAAGAGGTAGTTGTGCTTCTAAAAGTTAACAGAGTACAAATGATCTATCAAAAGTGACTGTGGGAAGTAAGAACAATGTAAAGATAGAAACATGGAAGGTGAATTGGGTTGAATTTATTTTAAACAAAAACAAAAGTATATATTGCTTATATAAACATACACACAATGCAAATTACACGGTTGGTGAGCCTAGGTTTTAATGATCCACTCAATAAACGAGATAAGACATTATTTGAAATCAACTTGTACACATCAAGCAAAGATTTTTATCAAAAAGAACATAAGCGTTCAAGTTTGGTCGACAATCAGTAGAATGATCAGCAGCTATGATAAGAAAAGTTGACAAGCTGCACGGTTTGGTTGGTCTTCAGTAGAATGATTGGCTGATGATCATGATTATGTGTGGAGTAGAAGCTGACTTCAGCAAATCATTCAGCAGCAGAACAGGTGTTCCGCAAAAAATAGAAAAATGTCCCAATATTGGTAGACGTTAGCAGACGATCAAGAGATCATATTTGGCTGCCAATTGAGGTAGCAGATTTGGTAAATTAGCCATTATATGTGGCACTTTCAAAGAAATAACGACTACTATTCTTAGCTTTGACATCTTGGGCTGTAAAAAGGGCCTTTGGGGGAGCATTTTGGGCACCTCTTGGGATTTGCAAGCACTAGGATTTGTGTTTTCATCAGTAAGGCTTGTAAACTCCTCGTTCTTATACTTTCACATCAAAAAGAGAGTTTGTGCAAGTCTTCGCAAGTGTCATTGATCATGTTAGGTTTGGTTCAAGGTGTTGAACTTATTTGTAAACTCCTAAGGTGTTAGGAGTATGTGAGGAGCATCTTGGCCTTGGAGAAGGTGGAAAGGTGCTTGCTTATATTGCCTCCTAGGTGTGAGGTGGATTGGCTCCTTGGCTCCTGGTAAGCATTGCAAGAGGAGATGGTTGGTGTTTTCATTGGTAGAACTCCTAGAGTGTTAAGGATGGGTGCATGCTTCTCGGCTCAACAAGGAGCTTGCTTGCTTGTAAGGAGTACAAGTTGGTGCCATAGCTAAGCAAGTGAAGACCTACATTTCTAAAGGACCACAAAAAGAAAAAGATAAAAGAAAGGAGTAGGAGTTCAAAACCTATATAAAAATTTCTTTTATATAACATAGGGAAATCCTTTGTGCACCATCAAAATTTTTCCCACTTTCCCCACCTTGACTTTGATTGGTACAAAAAAATTGCCATGTAAGTATGATCCAGATGACTCACTAAATCAGCCAATCAAACTCAAGGTGGGGAAAAGTGGGAAAATTTTGGGGGTGCACATAGCATTACTCTATAGAATATCATTTTCTCAATCCCTACTCTTATTCATTTCCTTATTTATTTGCATTACTTATTGCCTATACCACTTAATATTCTTGGTTTGAATTGATCGCTGGAGAGTATTTGAGTGAACAAGATTAAATCAATTAGATTCTTGTATGGTTTGACTTGTTCATAAAAGCTTGAGTCTTTGATTGATTTGGAATTGATTTAGCATTGTTTGTGCTTTATTTATTTATAACTCCCGCAATTATTCATCCATCTTGATTGTTTGGGAGGTTCTAAGTTTTTATGTGAATCTAATTGATTTGATTTGTGATCTTATTACCTCTCTCACACAATAGAACCCTTCAAAAGCAACCACACATACTCCATAATTGACACCCACCATTAAAATGATGCACACTTTTTGAGGAAAATCATTAATCAGTCAGGAATACATAAAACAAGACAACCCCACACAACATACTCAAGAGCTCTAAGCTTTATAGATAATATAATCATTATATTGTCATTTTTGTTTGAAAAAAAATACCTGAAGGCATGTCTCTTTAATTCCATTCCGACCTTCTAAAATTCCAGCTTCTTTTATAGGTTCCTAAGAATATTTTCAACAAACTCACCAATAAATGAAGAATACTGCTACTGTAAACAGATGAAGCCAGGCTCAAAACCATATAAATAGCATTTATTGACTCACCAGATTGCGTACAGGAGGAAGACAAACCACAAGGTCAACATCACTCGTTGGAAGAGCCAAGCCAGTAGCATTTGAACCAAAAATGGTTGTCCTTGACCTAGGCCAAAGAACTTGGAGGGACCGTGCAACTCTCTTAACAGCCCAGTTGACGTATGGCTTCTTGATCAGATTCGCATCACCAACCTAAGCTAAGAAGCATAAAGATTAAGCAAGCAATGACTATATATATAAGAAAATCCAAAAATGTAACTTTTTAGTACTTTAAACTTATTTTATTAAAGCAAGTATCATGGGAGAAGTCCTCGCCTGTTTACAGAATGAATCAATTTCCTCATGAAGAATATTGTGCATGACTGTCATACATGCTTTATGTGCAGGAGAAGTCTGTATATTTGGAGGTTGTAAGGGCAAAGATAAATCTGGCTGCAAATTACCATATGTGAGCAAAAGTAGTCTAGCTAAAACTTATTACAGAGATCACAATGATCTTACATGGTCATGATCAACAGATAGTTGGGAAATTGCAACAAGACGATCTTGCAGCAAAGAACTAGGCAAAGATTGGGCCATTTTAGAAGGACCCACACCTTTTCCCCTCCATGATGGCCAAATGACATCAATACCATTAGCACAAATGAGGTCTTCATCATTAGTAATTCCATCATGGTACCAACTTCGAATGCTCCAATTTCTAGGACTAGAGCTACCAGATCTCACAGCAGGGAAACCTCTGTGTTTCCTGGAATCACTCATTGGCGAAGGTGGTGGAGGTCTTGGACCTTGGGGAATACAACGTATAACTGGTGATGGTGGACGTTTTATACGTGGGTTTTCCCGTCTTGTCGGAGGTAAACACGGGCTCTTGCAATCATGGGTAAGCTTATACTCTGATCCTGATTCTTTCTTGGATAGACTAGGAACAATAAGAGGCCTTAAAATAGGATATGGTAATGAATCCGCAGCTAATCCTTCCACAAATCCACCAGGTGTATTGTTTAATGTTCCTGAGGCTTTATCCTCGACAGTAGCATCTTTTGCTAATGCATCATTTCCTGAAACAACAAAACCAACTGGTTGCTGAGTGGGACCAACAGGATCAAAGGGGGAACAGAAAGGTACAGCAGTTGGAGAAGTAAGGCCATTTGCACCATAGCTGGCAGATAATCCAACCATATCGTCAACAACTCTGCTTAGCTCTGCTTCATGCCATGCCCAGGAGCTATCTTCTGAGCTTAAAGATGGTGGACGAGAAAAGCCTGTGCTCCCATGGTCAGCAGGATTCCAATACATGATTCCTCCACCGAAATATTGATTGCAGTCCCTACTTGAGTAAGTATGAAACTCGGCTTCTTCATCAACTGTCCAATGAGAATCCCATTCATCTGTTGAATCAAGTCCGCTATGCAAAATCTGACCCCAGCCACTATCTACTAAGGCATTTCTATTTTGATGCCTAGAGGTAAAAAGATTGATTCAACTGACTACACCAGTGGTGACCAACATCAAGATGCAGTCTATCTGTAGCAGGTGGGAGATGAGGTGAGTAAACTGATGGATAATAAACCGGTCTCCAGCTTGGCCATTCATAAGAGAGACCTCCAACAGTACTAGCTGGGGCACGAGAAAAATATCCTGTAGCTTCCTTTCCATAAACAAGTGTATTTACATCCTGAGCAACAATTGGTTCTTTCACGATAGAACCTTCTGGAGCATCCGTATCAGACTTATGAAAAATCTTTTCAACTTCTGCCGTGTCAATAATTGGCACAAAAGCACTATCGAGTTCACCTTCAACATTCGTGATAATACAACTTCCATCATCAGCTATGTTCTCCCCAACATCATTAATATCAGGAGAATCAACTGAAGGATTTTGGTCAACATTGTCAATAACACCACATGTAGAAATTGAAATTCCATGCAGCTCATCGGCAAGGCATGTGGCTGCACATGAAGTACTTTCCATTCTCTTTTGACTTTCATTGCCATCTGTAGCCTCTTTAAAATGATATTTTTTGCGCTTATTGCACTTTTTTCTGCTTTTCTTTACTGTGTGATGAACGTCACAGTCAGCATTTCCATTAATAGATTCCTGCATGTACACCATTGCAAGTTCATTGTTTAACAGAAAATACATAAAGCAAATTAATAAGTGTAATGGATGATGATCACAGTAAATGTAAAGACAGCTTACCTTCGCAAAATCTGTGGACAAGGTTTTTGTGCACTTATCTCCGGTATTATCTGCACTCTTATTTGTTCGCTCCACCCCACAATCAACATGCACGTCAACAGAATTCAAAACACAGATGCCCTTATTTTCACTCCCAATTGCATCTTTCTGAAAGAGAAAGAAAATGAAAAGCAAAGAAGGGAAATAAGTCTTTAGTCAGTTATAGTTGGTTCTCGTAAATGCAGATTTTTATTGGACTATGATCTCTTAGGAAATTACCTTAAAGGGCTTTCCATTCTTTAATGGCTTTTCTGCGGTCGATATTCTTTTCTTGCCGCACTCTTTATTCTTGGCTTTTGCTTTGGATTTTTTGGGTACCTTGGAGGTTTCCTCCCCCAATAGCTCAGCTTTTACATGATCGCTTGAAATTGCCCCAAGAAGAGCACCCACCCCCCTCATAACACAGTCAGAGAATGTATGGACGGAAGATAACGAACTAAATAGCAAATCCTCACCATTTTTCAGGTGTAGTCTGTCTGTTATTGCTATAGATATTTCATGAAGTATCATTAAACTGATAATACAGTTGGTCACTGAAGTCCGCTTTCCATTGTGCACAGTGTCATGATAAAAATCAATATTGTCTTTCCTCCATAACATTATGGGCCCATATCTAATTGTAGACTCTCTTCCCATACTGACGAAGCCAGCTCCATCCTCCGGGGCATCTTTAACTACATTACCCACTTCAAATGCCTGGGAACTTATGATAATAAGGTCACAACTCGTCAATGCACAAAATCGTTAAGTGTTTGACAGAGGAAAATTCTAACTGGTAAAAGTCGAATGATAACAATCCATTATGAATAAAGGACCAGTTCCACGGAGAAATTCGATTAAAATTGCCTGCTAAGCCGAGTTTGATCCAACTTAGTGAGTGAGCTCCACGTGGAAATAGACCTCTAAATGTACCTCTCAGCACTCATCAAACCACCAACATCTATTTACATTTCTACAATTCAGACATATGATCTAAGAGCTGAAACTAGGTTCAAGATGATGATGCTGATATAGCGAACGAGCATATTAAAAAATATGAAAATATTCACACTCAGATCAAAATTGCCATCAATTCTTACCAGCGTCCTCGCCGATTTGGCAAAAACCACCCGCAAAACCTTCTCTTTCAGCTGCGGCTCCATCCGATCCCACCAATCCAAGCAACCCTTCTTCCTCCAAAACACATTCGCCGAAACCCCCGCGATCCCCTCCTTCGCCTTGCCGCCGCCGCGCCGCTTCCCGCCGGTAGCATTCATCCACGACAACCTCAACGCCAGCTCCAGCTTGTTGGCAACGAACGCCTCCAAGCTATAGTAGCCCTTCTCCTTCAACCACGCGAACTCGAACCAGTCCTCGCCGAGCCCCTTCTCCTCCCCCGCAGAAACCTCCCCCGGAAACCCCGTCCATCACCGCCACAAACCGATCCGCATCCCGCACCAGCTCCTCCGCCACCGTGCACGCATCCAACCCGTCGGCCGAGCACCGGAAACCCCGGAACCCGCCGTCGCCGCCGTCGGAGGACGAGAACAGGCGCAGCGAGCGGGCGAGCAGCCGCTCCCGCTCGTTGGCGGCGCTGGCCCGCGCAAGCAGGGCCGCGGGAGCGGCGGAAGAGGAGGGAGGGAAGGCCGGCGGGGGTGGGGATGTCGGGGAGGAGGAGGAAGAAGCCGTGGCCGGAGCAGCGGAGGCGGGACTGCATCTGGAGGAGGATTTGGAGGAAGGCGGGGTCGGCGACGGTGAGGGCGGACTGGCGGTGGGGCGGGGCGAGGGCGGCGAACCATCGGAGGACTGCGGCGCGGGGGGCGGCGGTGGCGGCGGCGGTGGTGGAGAAGGAGGAGGAGTAGAGGGAGATGTGGGCGGTGAGGGAGTCGACAAGCCGGTGGGCGTCCATGGGCGGCGCTGCCATTGGAGCTCCGATCGGAGGCCGGTGTCGGGGGAAGGGTTTGGAGAAGAGGTGTTCGTAGAAATGCTTGGCTTTTTTGTTTTTGTTTCTTTTTTTTTTGCTCCTTTGTTTCTTCTAGTTTTTTTGTTAGAGCTAGTAGAGCTAATCCGCAAAAATAATCATTTATATATTTTTTTATTTTGTTATTTACATAAAATATAAAAATAATAATAATAAATATAATTATATTGTAACCATAGTTTTATATATAACATAATAATTTTATTTTTGAATAAACTATTTGGCATGCACTCTGAACAAAAAATAAATAAACTATTTAAATTTTTATAATTAATTTTATCTCAAATTATAAAAAAATAAAGACAAATATAAATAATGATTAAATTTTCATCCTTCTGTGTTTGATTCAAACTTAACTCAACTTGAATATTTTTATATTTAACTTAAATTTAAAATAAACGAGTCTAGTATTTAAAGTTGACTCACTTATTTAACACCCCTAATTATTATTGTATAAAAATTATCATTTAATTCACTTGATTAACACCCCTAATTTGTACGGGCATGTTAGATAATATATTCTATTCAATTATATTTTATTTATTTTGTTTTATTTATTTTCGATGGAAGTGGTGCAAAAAAATTTTAAAAATATAAAATCGAAAGAAATAGAAAATGATGGGGCTTAAGATGATCACAATAGTAAAGTGCAAATTTATATTTGATACAAAGAGCTTCAATTCTATTTGAAGACAAAGTAGTTTTGGACTTTTGGGTGCTTATTGTTATTAGCCTTTGGTTTCAAAAATGGACCTTAAATAGATGTCATATGTTTCTTTTAAAAAATAAAATTTTTTTATTAATATATATTACTCATAAATATAATTATGGATTGATATAGGACAAACCTAATAATTCTGTGAAGGAAAAGAGAGGAACCTTTCCTTTTAAACGTTAGATTGGATTTGTGTTATGTATGACAATTTAATTCAAGTGGGGTATATAATCTTGAGTTAGTGCATTTAACTTAAAGACTAGTCGTGGAAATTAAGTCGGAGAAATACTTAGCTAGGTGTGGATTTGGTATCCACCAGTTTAACCTACGAAATGTTCATGTGTATTTGATTTTAGTTCTTGGCTTGTGCAGGGGCACATATTCATCCTTGGTCGTCTAATTGATCGAATTAGAGTTTGGGCAATTGACGTTTGAGATTGCAATTAAGTTCCTTGGGCCACACATATATTCCATATTTTCCCTAAAAAATGTAGTCGATGCCATTATGACAAAGGAAAGGACTTGGGATGGGACTTGGTTAGATACGATGCACAAGCTCATTTAGTCAACCAAAGTCTGCGAGGCTCATCATTTAGTCGTTTTGATTAAAACCAACCCTAAATATTTACCTTCCTAAGTACTAACTAAAATAGGATACTTTAGTAAATCAATCAAAAACTAAATTATATGATATAATCAAAATCAACTAAATCGAATTAATTCGTTTTAATTTAGTTTTAACCGAACTATACCCAAATTAATTGAAATGATAACTAATATTTTTTATCATTATTTATTCATCTTCAGTATTTATTTTAATTATTCTTAAATTTTTTTATTAGAAAAATAATTGTTAATATACACTTGGACACTAATTTCAAACTTATCACAAAAATTATATAAATGAGGTTCTAATTTGGGATATTATATAGGGTAAATTATTCCTCAGCCCATGGCAAAAAAATTTTCTTCTATGGAGTTTTCATATGGGTCATCCAATTATAAGGACAACTTAGATTTATTGTTTAAAAAAAAAACTAACTAAACCTCCCACAGCTGGTGGCCTCTAACCCGCAATAGCTGCCACCCTACTGCGCTCCACCTCAACCTTGGTGCCTTGCTGCAAACGCCCCTCCTCCTTGCTCCACTATCAGGAACACCCACTGTTGCACGAATCGGCCGGTTCCGTGCGGAATCGGCCGACTTAAATCGGATCGGCGCCGCGCCGATCCGATTTCGAGCGCCGACTCGGTCGGCTCCGAATCGGCCCGAATCGGCCGAGTTCGGCCGATTCCGACCGATTTAAATCGGAATCGGAATCGGCCGATTTAAATCGGAATCGGTTTTTATGAAATTACCAAAATACCCTAGGTATGATTTTTATTAAATTATTTAAGCATGGGTAAAATGGTAATTTGGATTTAAAAACCTACCCGGTCTCCCCGCTCCGCCGTCGCGTTCGCTCCGCCGCCCTCCGCCGCGCTTCCGCCGTCCGACCGCGGCTCCGTCCGACCACGCCACCGCCGCCCGATTCCGACCTCAGCTCCGCCCTCCGCCGCGCTTCCGCCGTCCGACGCTGTGCCCGATTCCGCTCCGCCCTTCCGCCGTCCGTGATTCCGCCGCGATCCGCCGCGATTCCGCCGCGATCCTCGCGATTCCGCCGCGCTTCCGCCGCGATGCTGCTGCCGGCCAACCGGGCCGCCGCCGACCGGGCCGCCGGCGGTGGAGGGGGGTAAAGAGCGGAGGGTGGCATTCTCGTAATTAAAAGTTGACTCGAGTCTAACTCGAGTCAAAAATAATAATTAATTCTAAATAATTTAAAAAAATCTTAAAAAATATTTAAAAATATCATAAACTATAATACACAGAATAATATCAAATAACATCAATACCTAATTTTAATATATTTATATTATGAATTGTCAAATTATTATATATGATTGATTAAATTAATTTAGACCGATTCAACTGAACCGATTCTTGGCCGATTCAGACCGATTCCGATTCCGATTCCGATTCACCGGAAAACCGATTCCGATTCCGATTCCGATTCATGCAACCATGGGAACACTCCTCCCCGTTCAGCCTCGACCTTGATATACGACCAACCATGTTTGACCGCCCTTCAACCAAATTTGATCAGTAGGCTACTAGATAAGGTCACTTGTGGTCCGTGGGCGGCCAGACATGGCCACCCGTGCCGACACGACTGCTCGGGTGCTGCCAACATTTTTTTTTAAAGTAATAGATCTGAGTCGTCCTTGTAATAGGACGACCCAGATCAAAATGTATTTTAAACAATAGATCTGGATTATCCTTATAATCAGACAACACATTTTAATGTTTGGGGCAAAACAAATTTTCTGCCCCTAAAGCACATTAGCACTTCTCCATTATATAATCGATACATAATATATAATATATTAAGCTTTTATTTCTTACACGTCCATATTTAAAATATGTTTAATAAATTAGACCAAAATAATGATTTTATTAATTTATATTATATATCATGATAACTGTAGGCAAATAAAGACACAAGAAAGAAAAAAAGTGAAGTGATACAAATAGGGTTTTTCATTTATTGGTTAATTTGATTTAATTAATTTTTACCAAAAATTTACCGAATTGATTAATCTAAGCTTGGTTGAGTCAATTTCAATCAAACCAAACTAACACCGAACAAAACTTTCAAAATGAGTTTGATTTTGTCAGTGTAATCGATTAACCAAAGTGTGCTCCCTCCTATAAGCCTAAGGAACAAATGGGGGCCTACAACTTGGAGGTACATGTAGAAGTCCACTTACACAAACAAGGGATTTAGTCATTTGAGTTTTAATATAATCAATTAATGGTAATTTAGGGTTTCAAATAGTATATATTTAAAATAAAAAATGAAATAATAAATTGAACCATGAATCAATTTATATTTGAAACGGGGTTGAAATAAAATTAGACAAGTGGGGTTGAAGTGCGGGCCTATAGTTTGAAGTATTTATTATTAGTTATATTTAGCTGCAAATTAGCGGAGATAAGGAAATGAGTTGAACTTCTAGTGTTATTTATACCTTAATTAAGTTTTATTTGGTTAAATATTTGATTTTATTATAATTTAATTATAATGACCCGACTTAAATATCAACTAGTGGGACTAAATTATTTCTTGAAAATAATTAGCTTAAATTGAATATAAATAAACCATCCCTTTCTAGCAAATTGGATTTTACCTGTGGATTGATTTAAGGCAAAAAGAGTTGAGCTTGTGTTTATTTAACTAAAAGTTCGATATTTTATTCGTAAACTTGAAATTTAAACCATGATACTAGATTTTCCTAATATAATATATTTTACGTAAAACAGAATGAGGATGTTATAATATTTTTAAACGAAAATATAAAGCTCTAGAGTACCAGTAGTAATATAAATAAATTATAATAAATTGGAGATATTAAACCATTTTGAGCTCATTTAAAAATTGAAATTAACTTGAATAGGCTAGACTAAAATACAAAATCAAATGAGCCAAATAAAAATCATTTAAAATTCATATTACTGACAAACAACCTTATTAATTAGTGAGATATTGGAATAGTATGTATCAAAAAAATAAACAACGTGAACAATTTGAATGTTCATTTGCTTATTGATTTCCATTTTTAAAAAAATATTTATTAATAAAAAATGTCAGTGGGAAGAAAAATCTCTTGGCATTTAATCAACCAAAACATAATCAAAATAAAACAATAAATTATTATATTATCTTAATCGATCTCTTTTGTATCAAAGCACTACAATAAAAATAAGGCTAATGATATATTTCGAAGATATGACAAATCTTAAAAATTTTGAGAAAGTTATTTTCATAAAAAAATAATAAAATTGAGTACCATCTATACCTACGATTACACTAATAGACTTTAATAATTATAAGAACCTTATATATACGAGTTATAATTCATTTAGCTTATATAAATTATATTTTTATTTGAAACTACTTAGTGTGTCCCACCATTTAAAATCTATATAAATATAAAAAATAAATAAGAAGGGTTAAACTCAATGAAATATGTTCAACTTTTAAAAATTAATCATCAAAATAAATATAATAAAAATAATTTTTAAATATATTTAAATCAATATATTTTTTAAAAATTTTTAAAATAGGTCATATTAATAAAAAAACCATGAAGCCCTCCACTTTTTAATACATATAAATTTAATTACATCGAGCCCCGTAAACAAATGTTGATGTTTAGCTCGTATAAACGTGTAACTAGTAGGGGTGGGCATCGGTCGGACAAACATCGGACAAGTTATTGTCCGCGTCTGTCCGAAATTTTGCCGGACAAAACTTGTCCGACCGAGTTAACGTCCGACTTGTCCGTCGGGCCCGGACAACGTCCGTGGACGGTCCGAAATTATACCCTAATTATTAACTTTAACCTTAATTATCAATATAATCCGCCGTCGCCGTCGCCGCCGCCGCCACCACCACCCACCCCCGCAGCCCTCTTCGCCGCCCTCCCCCGACCTCCGCCGCCCTCCCCCGGTCGCCGCCCTCCCCGCCCTCCTGCCCTCCTCCCGCCCTCCCCCGCCCTCCTCCGCCCTCCTCCTGCCCTCCTCCCGACATCCCCCGCCCTCCGCCGCCCTCCCCCGCCCTCCCGCCGCCCTCCCCTTTCCTCCTGTCGGCGCCCTACCCTGACCTCCGCCACCGCCTCGACTCCGCCGCCGACTGCCTTTGCCACCGCCTGCCTCCGCCAGACCGCCGCCCTTCTGCCTCCGCCGGTCCGTGGGCGGCGCGGCAATGGTTTCGACGGGGAAGCGAAAAAGGCCGGTGGTTTGAGCAATGGCAATATCGTAAATAAGATTTGACTCGAGTCGACTCGACTCCGTCCCGTGTCAATAATAATAACTAATTCAAAATAAATCCTAAAAAAATCCATAAAATAGAAAAAAAATTTATAAAATAAAACAAACAATATAAAATCATAACGACATGCTTTATAACTAATAACCCACCCAAATTCCATGTAACACGTCCTAACGCGGTAAACGACCTAAAATTAATTTTACGATCTACTATATATAAAAATAAAAAAATAACTGGCATATTAACTAAATTACAAGTAGTTTGATATGATTATTAATGCGAATGTATAGTTCTAAATTCCTAAATATAAGAGTGACTTTTATCCTTTTTATATGTATGTCATTTTTAGATATTTAAGATATTAAATATCGATTTTATGTATAAATTTAATTAATTTTACTGTATATTTATATTTTAAAATTTTTATAAACTATAATATTAGTCTTATAAATGTTAAAGACATTATATTATTGATATAAAATATCGGACATTCGGTCGGTCGTTCGGTCGGACAAAAAAATGTCCATGTTTGGTTTGTTTTAATTCGGTCGAATTCGGTCGGTCAAATTCGGTCGGACATGCTTCGGACATCGGACGGACGGACAAATTCGGACGTCCGCGCCCACCCCTAGTAACTAGCATAATTTAATAATTAGTTAAATTCATCTGATTATATTAATTAATTGAGAGCATAAAACCCACACGTGGGACCCCTCCCTCTCCTAAAAGGCCTAACCCCCTCCCCCACCGATATCCCCGCCGTCCTCGCTCGCCGCCGTCGGTGGCGCCGGAGTTGGAGATGAAGGGAGGGGAGGAGCGGCCGGAGAGGGAGCTGTACGCGGTCCTCCATGTCTCCCCCGACGCCTCCGACGAGGAGATTCGCCGGGCGTACCGTCACTGGGCGCAGGTTTACCACCCCGACAAGTACCAGGCGCCGCAGGTAGCTTATCCGACGTTCGAGTCATGGTGCGAAGTTTCGATGGTTGGGGTTGATTGTGGGAGGCTGCTTGCCATGGTTTATTTTCTTTCTGGTTTTGGTTGGTTGGAGAAGATGTGAATCTTGCAAGCTTCTACTTTTTTTTGATCGATGAAAATGTAGTTCTCGAGTTGTTTTTGTGAATGGTAGAAACGAGTTATCTTTCATTGTGATGTATGAGGTTGATTTGCGATGCTGCTCGTCACTGTGCTAGAGCTGGTGTCTTTAGTCTGCTTTTGTGCTAATTGCTCTTCTTTGATGGGTTTCGGTTAGAGGGAATGAGAGTGTTGTGAATGTTGCGATTTTTAAGTATTTTGACCAATGAAAAATGCAATTTTGAAGTTTATTTAGATATAAAGCCGTAATCTTGCATGAGGATTTTAGGGGAAGCTATTTTGAGTGTTGAAAGTATGGTTCTTGAGTTTATCTAATAGGAAGGATCGTCTTCCATCTGTGGATTAGTGAAAATCTTTGTTTTTATTTAGTTGCTTTTGTGCCTTGGCTTGTTTAGATGAAAGACATTGCGACAGAGAACTTCCAGCGGATTCGGGAAGCTTATGAGATATTATCAGATGAGCAGAAAAGGCAGGTATACGATATTTATGGGATGGAAGGCATAAACTCGGGCCTGGAGCTGGGACCAAGATTGAGTAAAGTAGATGAGATCAAGGAAGAGTTTGAGAGGCTGAGACGCCGCAAGGAGGAAGAGAAGATGTCAGCCCATGTTCGACCTTCTGGTTCACTTTTAGCTACTTTATCTGTTCCGCAGCTACTGAATGGTGACAGTTTCATGAGAGGGTACAATCTGGTTTTTATTGGCCTTATATTTTTCAATTGTAATGTTTCCATCCATAGCTTGCCTGAGCAGAGTATAAATATCTTGGATTACATACTTTTTATGTATCAAAATGGGCTAGAGTGGAGTACACTTGGCAGTGTATGCTTGGAATTATTCATGCATTATGATGCCTTTGCTATTTTCAAAGTCTTGCATCTTCATAACTTCAACATGGAAAATAAATTTCATCTACTTGGATTAAAATGATGATATCATCCTATCTTATAGCCGCTTTATGAGGACAAAAGTAACTTGTGTGTAAAGAAAGCTACATACTATTTTCTATAAAAGCAACCATGATGAAGGGCAAATTTTTTGAACTTATGAGACTTTTGACAAGATAGAGGGCTTCCTTTAACTTGGCATGCCAGCTGAACACACCCAAGCAAGGACTGTTTATTGAAAAATTTTAGGTGGCATCTTGCTGTTCTTAGTTCTCAATTATTTAGTGCAAGCTGTGTGTCCGAATTGTCTTCCTTTTTATCCTAACAGCATGCAGTTTTAAGCTGACAGTAAACCTTGCTTTTGTTTCGCCATCTTATCTAATAAAGTATTTGTGGCAGAATGGCAATGGCCAGTGAGGTTCAATCTCAGATATCCAAGAGGAACACTATTGCCATTGGTGGAAACTTGGCTGTTAATGGAAACTCTGGAACTGGTGCAGCAACAGCTGTATTAAGACACCAAATATCTTCAATTGCTTCCGTTGAATTCATGGCTGCTGCTGGTTTGAGGGCACTCGTTGGGGTACAAACTACTCGGTAGGCTATTCTTTGTAAGCTTCAGTTGATTATCAACCCTTGACGGGTAGGACATGGTATAAAGGCACAATTTTTTTGAAACTATGGCTAATTGCTTTTGCAATTATTGAAACTGCCTTGAATTGCTTTGCTTTCAGTCACTTGTCAAGCTCATTCAACTGCTACAATTGGATTAGCAAAGTCTTTGAAGATGGATCATCAACCTTCTAATGTTTGGACTGCGACAGTTGTCTGATTCATCAAATGGAAAATGTAATAATTTCATTCCTAAATTTCATTATATGTTGTATTGGGATCTCATTTTTATTGTTCGTCATCTTATATTCTTAGTGACAAAGACAGCAACTCTATCAGTTGCGTATTCTTTATGATTCAGAATGTTTTGAAATTGGTTCTTGGTTCAACGGAAATTAGAGTGAAATGCAGTAACTATAGCTTTTTACCAGGAAAAGCCAGCATCCCTGAGGCTTTGGCTATTATAATCTTTGAAATATTGAAAGTGGGGTACTATCCGCAAGAAGTAGGCAGGATTAATTTTTGAGGATGTGTAGATCCCTCTATATTTAGAGGGTTCGGCTCTTGAAATTTGGTTGGACATTCTGCTGCTAAAACATTAATGTCCATATTGATTGTGTCCTGGTCCTATTAAAGACTTCATGACTTTTTGAGAGCATATTTGCGTGGAAGTTGGATAAATGAATCAAACTTAGGCTTTCTAGTATGAAAAATTCTATTTTTTTCCTTTTACAGCCTATAAATGCACAATAAATCACGGAAAATTGACGGGTAATTATGACAAGTTTTGTCTTTTTTCTTCTGTTTCACTAAAACTTTTCAGATGCTTATCTTATCATTTAATAAAGTATATGATGACATTGGGGTTAAAATTTCTCATTAATCCCTCTTTTCAGGGTTGTGTTGGGAAAGACATCTGGCATAAAAACTTGCTACTCTGTTCTTAATGGGTTTTATGTCATCAATTTAAATGCAAAGTAATCAGGTGTTCTCTATAATAAGCCTAGATGAGATACGGTGTATATGAGGTAGATTACACATGAGTAGGAAATCTTTTACCTTATTTTCTTTTTAACAAATAATTTTCATTATACTGACCCACTGAGTGATGATTGGAAGTGTTCTAGATTTTTGCTATAGAGAATAGACATTGCCTTCTACTGCTTAGCTGTAATGCCAAGTCTTACCTAGTATTTACGTGATTCTCAAGCATACGGACCCTTAGTTTGGAGAAGTACTCTATGCCAATTTTGTTGATGGTAGTATAGTAAAAAAATACTGTCCTAATACCTGCACAGTATGTGTGAACAGACAATGTTGTATCTGATACATTTGCTGACAGTTTTTTAGTAATTTTTTTTTTTTGGTTTATTATTTGTTTCTTGTTTATGTTTGTTTCCTAGATACTCATTTAGGTTTTATGATTTTTATAACGTTAGATACAACTAGTTCTGGGTGTAGAATCATCTATTGCTGTTGGTTGGACTAGGAAAACCGAGAAGTCATCTGCATCTGGAGAGATAAAGGTGATCTAGTCAATTACGTAGTATGAATTTTTATGGAAAATTTTATTATACAAAAATGTTTCCGAATAATCCTTATTTGCGAGTTTTTATATATTTATGTGGATTACTAACTCAAATAATAATTTGCAGTTGGGGACAAATTCTTTTGGGGCTTCAGGTCATTATACATGCCATTTATCTTCAAAATCTCACGCACGAATTGCTGGTAGAATTGGAAGGTAGATGTTATGACATTTTTATCTTGATCTTTCCCTTCACAACAATCAGATCACGATTCTTATCCCATAAAGTAGGTTAAAATATACATTTCATCTCCTATGCTTTCCAAGGGTCGTGTTTGAAAGGGCTTTCAAAATTCGGTTTTCTTGTTTCATGAATCAATCAGTGTTTCAAAATCCGAGTTGCCAACCCCAAAATAGTTGGTATAGGGTATAGATGATTATGTTGGTATAATTGATCTGCTATTTTTTGGTTTATTTGGAAAGACCATGCTTTCTGATTAGTTATCAATTTTCATAAGAAGATAATCATCGGAATATGTGAATTTTTGTTCTAAAAATGCTCATTATAATATTTCTTCTAGTAAATTATGTGGAATGTCTTTGGTGTATTTTATATGGCGGCAAATTTTTGGTAGGTTGTTGAATGTTCTGGCATTGGCTTGTCAATGACTTCACTCTCTGCTCATCTCTTTAGCTGCATTTTTCCTGACTGGAGGGTGCAAACTGTAAATATCTTGTTTATATTTTTATTCTGTTTAATTATGCAGTACTGCTCTTGAGCTTGAAATTGGTGGTGGTCGGAAAATATCTGATTTTAGCACTGTTCGAATGTTCTATACTATCGGGATTCAGGTGCAGGATGCTAACCCATGTACAAGTTCATTTACCTACTTTATTAATATATTTTACATTGACCAAAATTATGCTACAAAATTGTGGTTGATTTAGACTGTAAAAAAGAAACAGTTGACATACCTGATTTTTCTTTTTCCTAACAAAGGAAAACACCATTGGTTTCAGACTTATTAACACGTTTTCAAACGACATTCTTTCTTGTGTTAGACATGTTGTTACACACCTCTATTTTTTATTTCTCCCCTACGTTTACATCTAAGGTAACATTTTGAAAGAATAAAATATCCAAATTATATATGTATATCACTTTAACATGAGTATTACTGTTTCACTTATTTGAACATGATAGGGTTCAACTTCAATATTAGAGCAAAATCAAATTTATACCTAACAAAATTGATGAGAAATTGAGATCACCGGGTTCATAGAGGGGAATTAGGGATAAATTGAGACAATGAGTCACAATTTAGTGTTTACTTTAGAGGGCTAATTCTTTGTCATAAATCTGAAAACTAAATTATTTCTTCATTGATTGATTGAAAAGAAAGTGCAGACTCTAATATATGTATAAGGACTCTTATACGGGTTTTGGACACACATGAGACTGCTTACACTAATTAAGGCAAATAAAACCATTACTTAAATAAGGCAATCACACAACTAATAAATAACTTTTTTAACAAACTAAGACAATAAATGCATAGAGAAATACCAACTAAGAAAATATCTATTAAATATAGAATGTATCTAAACAGAATGGCCTTATTGAAGCTTGCCAAGAAATTTTAAAAATGTGGTAATAACCATTGAAAAGTTGGGCTTTGAATGATGAGTGAAATGCAATAATTGTGGCATGCTGTCTCGTGATGAATACATGTAACATTCTATATGCCATTCAATTTCTGAAGCATAATATTTGATATTTGTCGTGAGTGATTTCATTTATATATGTGCTCATCATTTATTGTAAATCATCTCTTGGTTTCCAACCTGTTCTGTAACTGTTCAACTTTAAAACTTCTTTAGGGCATCTCTTGGAGGTTTGAATTACATCGAGCTGGTCAGAAGCTTATAATTCCAGTGAGTTTTCTAACATAAACATAATCGTGCTTGTTCCTTTTAAAGCTTGTATGCATTGCCCAGGATCTAATGACAGCAACATTACTTGTATACTGAGAGTCTCTTACTAATGTAGTACTTATTAGGTTTAATGTATGGAACAATGTTATACTGTAACCTTGGATCTTAGGCTTCATATGTTGAGAATAGTTCCACATCCACAAAAGATATGAGTTGTGACCTTGATGATAGCAAGGTGTGGGCTTCTTAAGTGGCTAGGTAGTCTTTTTGGATAAATCTCAAATCGTAGTGGTATCGGAGCCACCAACTTATGGGCTCACTCACCCCCATTGTGTCAAAAAAATAGTGAAGCCAAAAAGAGTCAAAAGAAGACCCAAAAGGCGAAAAAGACCACTTACTAAGAGCTTAACCTCCTTGCAAATGCTGGCGAGTGTTGAGAATAATCCCATGTCCACAAGGATACGAGTTTTGACCTTAATATATATTATATAATAATGTGTGGGCTTCTTAAGTGGCTGGCTTGTTATTTTAGACAAAGCTCCAATCTTCTTACCATACAACGAGTTTAGTCAACTAGAAACTTAAGTTGTGTGACCATGACTAACAGCTTGGTCTTATAGAATGCTCCTTTAACATCCATGTTGAACCACTAAAGGTTTGGTGAAATGTCCTTTATTGTGTAGTCGATTCTTGTATTGGCTTGTTGTAAGCAGTGGCAACTGTGTTTATAGGTGTCTTATTTGTGGGTATTTGAAATGTCAAAATTAGATACTTGCTTGTTCCTTGGATCTCAAAAGATAGTAGTGTAGTCATTTTTAATTTGAATGCTTCCTATTCTTACTTTTAGGTAACAAAATTCAGCGATTATGTATCTACACCGGCCAAAAGCTTTTCTAATAATCTTCATTTGGTTTTTGTTTGTTTAGTGATTTATAGCATCGGCTTTCATGGTACAGGTGTTGCTTTCAAGACACTTAAGTTCAGCTGTTGCAGCTGGTGCTTTGATTGGTCCGGCATCACTCTATTTTCTTATGAAGGTTTACAATTTTTTTTTTCATTTTTGAAGGATTAGCCTGTGATCTGTTGATTTAGTTTTTATCTCCAGAGTGGCTTTAGTTTTCTGCTTAGTCCTTATATTCCCAAAAGCATGTTACATAACCTACCGAAATACAATAATGCTACATTCAAAGAGCTATGGATTTGTTTTTGGTACATAGTATCTCATTTCAACGTCTAATGCATTTACACTCTTGTGTGGGTTTATGCTTGTTCATTGAGTAAAGCTACCATAGTTCCTTGAGTGGACAACAATTAATGTGGTAAGTTGTACAAAGGGGATGAAATTGGATAAAAGCATCCTGGAAAGTGTTTTGTTGTTTGATCGTGGTGGAGAGCTATTTCAGGTGCTCATGAAGAGCTAGATAATTGTATCAGCAGAGGGAAATTTTTTTACAGCTTTTACATTGCTGGTCCACATGCCTGGATATAAGGAGGATTGGCCTCACGAAAGGCATTTGGCCACAAAACTTTACTCTCTGTAGTCATATGGGTCCTATATTAGGTGTAAGATAAGGCAGAACAGAACCCTTAAACAAAAATATAATTGACAATACTTTATTGTTTGTGTTGTTTCCTACCAGTCACGCTTATTCTTTTCTCTGATTTTGATTTGTCTATCAGAAATTTGTTGTTAAGCCTTATTGCCTCAAGAGAGAACGACAGAAGAAACTGGAGAGGATGGAAAAATCATCAATCCAGGTAGGCTGAACTCGTGAAACTGCATATGGTATTGTCATTGTGAGAATAAAAACTCTGCAACTTCGATTATTTTTGCCTGCTGTTTTTACTTTCTTTATTGTAATATTAAATTTTACTGCATAACAAAATGAACAGATTCATGAAGCAAGGATTGCTGCAGACAAAGCTCAACAATTACTGCAGAATGTTGCAGGTAGGAAAGTGAATAAGCAATTGGAGATGGGAGGGCTTGTTATTACGAAAGCCTATTATGGAAACCAAAAGGCTGTTCAGAAGTTGTGATGAAGGGAGGGAATTGGATGATGACTTGGCATCTCAAGTTCTCGACGTTACAATACCACTAAATTTCCTTGTAAATGACTCTGGTCAAGTTAAGGTATGTATACATTCTATTTCTAGATTGTTTTGTAATCAGTTGTCCTTTCTGGTCGAAGTAAAACCACTTATTTGATCACAACTACGTTGCTCAATCATGTTTGCTTAGCCCAGTTGAGAGCCCTCTTGTTGCTACATGTCTATTGTTTAAAGCTTGAATCTAAATGTTGATCCTTAAGTTAGGTGTTCCTGAGGATAGAAGAGGACAGGTGTAAGATGATTATTGATGAATAAGCTATTTATTTCCTCATTATCAATTATCATCATCTGCTACTTTTCTCTTGCCCTTCTCTAAATTACTGATAGCTTTTGGTGGCAGCTTCACGACGGTATAAAGAAGGCTGGCATAATGGGTTTCTGCGATCTGTGTCCTGGAGACCCTAAACAATTACTGGTCGAGTACAATATGGGGAATATAAAATTCATGGTATTTTCTTAGCGCCTAGCATTTCCCTCATAATTGTCTTCTCGGTAGGGTAGAAATTGAATTACATGTTTGGAGTGCAGGTAGTGGTTGATGACTATGAAGAAATGCAGATCCCTAACGAAGCTCATAGAGTTGAATATTGATATTGTTCAATTGTTAAACAGGGTAGGTAACCAACCTCACAAAATTTTGCATGCTTTGTCATGCTTCATGGTTACCCTACAGTTTTGCTTATTCTGTGTTGTGTGCATGAGAGCTTGGTAGAGATCCACCGTTGCATTATACATAGAAATTCAAGCTCTTCAATCATGTGAACGCTGCAAAATCGTTCTTTTTCGAAAAGATGAAGCAAAGGGCAGGCCTTGGTCCAAGTGACCACCATAAATGATGTAGGATCTTTCTTTTTGGTTTTCTAGTTGGAAGCTGTTTCAGCAAGAGCTTCAATTGGAGTCCCCCGAATTGCCAATTATTGTTTTTACTTTTCCTGGATTATAATATGGAAGCCAGTGATTGTCAATGGGCTTTCTTCTAATTTATTTCATGTCTTTGCAGTCATCAAATATCTGTTTGATAGAGCTTTCCCCGCCAACTTTTGTCTCTCCGAGAGGAGTGGACTTCTAATTTTTCATTTCTTTTTACTTCTTTTTTTTTGAGAAAAAGGTTTGCTTTCTCGGTTGAATCCTCCATTTCGTTAATTTTAACTTTTTTCCTAAAAACAGGCATCCCTTCGGTCAATCTCGACCTTATTTGTTATCAAAATTCCAAATTATAATTGTATTCATTAGCTTAAAATACTAGCAAAACCACATTTTTATTCTATCTTTTTTTCTATTTTTTCCAAATTTTAGTCAAAAACAAAGCTAAAAATTTGATCCTCATTGAGGATTTATATATATTATAAGCAAGTGGTCAGCTCGATTCCTTCCCTTCTCCATCAAGCTAGGATTGACAATGTGCAAGCATGATAACCTTGTGTGCTGTAATTCAACGTCAACATAAAATTTTACTTATTTCACATAAATATCTAAAATAAAATTTCATATAAAACATCCTGCTTCCTTAAGTTGTGTTAAGTAGAAATAAGCTCATATTTATATTATTCGAGTTATAAATATATTAAGCTCTGGTTATTTACCATACGATTTTATTCATAAAATATGACAATGAGATGTTTTAATTCTTAAAATAATATTTCATTATATATTTTATATTGGAAAGTACAAATTAAGATAGATCGAGCTTTGCTGAGCTTCGCTCGAAATATAATCAGCTCTAATTCTTATTCAATTAGTCTCATGTTCAACTCAAAATTGTAAGATAAAACAATCCCAATTTGACGATTGCAAAACTTCTGGGCTTGCCCAACAGATTACCTTGCAAGAGCATCTCCTCCAATCGCTTGCACCATAAATTGGCGACTAATAGTTTGAGTTATCCTTACTTTATAGTCAGGAAAGACAATAAATAATAATTATTATTATAAATAATAACATTTATGACCATATTATTTTATATGCATAATTTTCCTAGTTTGAGTTATCTTATTCTTTTAAATCAAAATTATATATATTGTTATTAATGAAAGTGGAACTAAAAAAACTATGCGATGAAAAGTAAGAAATTCAATTAATCATAAAAAAGAGAATTAAATTATTTAATTTATTTGCCATTCAATTAAAATTTATATTTAAACAAATTTTTATAATTTATCTTATTATTCAATAAGGATTACTTAGAGAGGTGGCATCTTAGCTAATTATAGAAAGAGTGCAGAGAAATATAAATCAAGTGTCTTTGAACTCTATTCAAACTTGAATCAATTTGTCACTTAATAAACAAAGACCAAGTTTGTGCCCATCAGAGAAAAAATTTCCAGGTCAAGAGGCTATTTCCTTCGGCGTTCTCTCTTTTTTTTCAATTACTTGATGAAAATTATAAAAAAACCTTTCATCCCAGTTAGAAAGTTTTTTTTCCTAGTCGGCGAAGGTAAAAAATTTGGTGTCCAGTTAACAGCCCTCTCAAAACCGACGATAGATGAAGTTAGGAATTAACTTTGGGTATCTGATATCTACGAATCTTATCTGAAATAATTTCAAATCGGATTCAAGTTCAGACCACTGTTAGACGAATCGGCCGATTTCGTGCGGAATCGGCCGATTTAAATCGGATCGGCACAATGCCGATCCGATTTCGGGACCGACTCGGTCGGCCCCGAATCGGCCTCAGAATCGGCCGATTTAAATTGCATGTGTTTGAATTGGATTGGCTGGCGGGATAAAAATAGAGCACGGGATTGGATATAAAAACAGAGGAGACTCATTGTAACAGGGTATTGTTTTGATGAATGAAATTGTTTCCGTTTCTTTTATATTCTTCTCCGACCTTTCAGGAGGAACACCACAAGCTCCTGATCCTTCCCTGATTCCGTTCCCAAATTAGGTTCCCAGCTTCACCACGGTTTTGCAGGATTGATCATCAAGATGGCGCCGGCAAGACAAGATGCGAAGCAGAACAGAGGAAGGGAGATCTTCACCAAAGCAGCTGAAGAAGATCACACCAAATTGGTATCAGAGCCTGGCGAGGGAGGTATGAGTTCTTCATCCAATTCTGAAGAATTTGCACAAATTCGTAAGGTTCAATATCAATTGCTTGCTGCTGTTTCCAATATGTCTGCAAAATTGGAATTATTGTTACAATCAAGAATTGATGGATTGGGGCATTGAGAGGGGATTGGTACCTCGATGATTAGGGTTCCTGCAAATGATGTGGGGGTTGATGATCCTAGGCAGAGAATCAATCACGATCAGCAGCAAGAGGAACAATTCATGTCGTCAAGCAGCAGGCGACACCAAGATGATTACTTGGAGGGCATCCACCATCCATTGCAACAGGAGTTCTTGATGCATTCAGGGAGTGGACCACAATTACAGGGGAATCCATGGTAATAACCAATTGGAGGAGCATGCCATGTTGTTTGGTGGTAGACATCACCAGAGCTCTGTTGGTAGACATCAACAATGTGGAGGACCAGTCATGACGCCCAGATTTGGCATGGAACCTGTTCGACAGAATGTCCAGGAGGGCTTCCTGCATAACATTCCAAGTGAGGCTTGCGTGAGGGGATCCAATGTAACACCCCAAATCCGGTTCACGCTCGTGAACCGAACCGGCATGTTACAGGCCCCGGTTAGGTTGGCTAACCCGAACCTAACTCATACGGATCCAATCTCGGCGTCTTAAGATGTAGATACGACGTGCCATGCATGGATAAATTCATAAAACCCTAACATGACACTACATGGATGACATGCAACCTAAATTTCACACCAACCAATTACAATCAAAATTAGTAAAAATTCTAAAATAAAAGGGACAGAATTTCCCCTAAAAATACAATTAGGGGCCACCCTGTCAAAATCGTATATTTCAAACATATATACGTATAGCAACAATAACATTCACACGTACTTCTAATCTATTATATTCATCATTCTCTGAACTTTGGGTCCTAACCCATCACGCTTCTGCTGCGCTACTCTGATCATTTCACATTCTATCATGTCTCATGCATTTGAACATGTCATTCACAATATAATCACATAATAACACAAATTTAAACATTCAGAAATCTAACATGTGTGTGCACAAGACCTCATTGCTCCTCCGTCCAAGCTGGCTCATCCACCTCGTGCTTATCACCTACATATATATAAGAAAAACGTCAGTAACAAGCGTTACTGGTCCGGAAAATAAAATAACTATAACAAACTGACTATGAGAGCAAACTCTCATCTGAAAGAAAACATATACTTCCTCAAGAACACTCTGAAGGGCACTACTGAGGAGCCACTGGGCTGCAGACCCGGTAGCATCCCGAACTTACTGCTGCTGGTACTGTGCTACTCTCAGCACTTCTTTTTCAGTACTTCTCGTGAAACTTTATCCTAAGCCCTCTCCTTACCTCCATATTTCTCCTGGCCTTGAGCACGAAGGCCGAGTACTCTCAGGCAGTCGCCTTTAGTACCCTTTGAACCACAAGTCCGGACATGCGCTGTACTAAACAGTACCCGTAAACCTCCACGTTCTCCGGGTGTGAGGAACTCAAACGCGGAGTTGTCAGGATCCCTCGGGAATGGAACAGTCCGCTGGCACTAATCCAGAGCCCGCTTTGACTGTCACGGCATCCTCTGCATGGTACGTGCAGTCGGTTTCTCCATCTCTCGTCTCACTGAAAACTCGATAAAACTATATATATAGGCCTGGGAAGGGATTCATATAATAGGCCCGAAGGCAACTTGTGGTGGATCTTGTTTTCGAAATCATCCTCGAGGGATCTCATCCTCGAGGGGTTATTAATCCGGAAATATTCGATTAAATGGCCCGAGTTAAGTGGGATCCGATAAAACGCCACTTAACCCGCCCTGCAATAATAAAATAAACATACAATGGAAGAGCGTAAAACAAGACGAGTCCTAAACGGACCTGGTAGAAGCTCCAAGCGTGTCATCGCGCCTAGGCGGCAAGCTCCTACTCCGTACCTACACATCAAAACTAAATACTAACGCCCGCTAACTAAATGATGCATCAAACTCGTTATGATTAAACACGCTCACAATACAACATCTACCACAACAATCAACAATTATATAACAATAATTATGAAAGAAATTCTAACTCCTATTCATACCAATCTTATCGTGTTTTTCTAAGTTATGTCGTAATAACTTATCATGCTCTCATTAGATCACTTACTATTTATTCGCAATCACTCAACTCATACAATCATCCCTTTACTCATAATTAGACATTACTCATGACGGTTAATCAAATCTAGCATACTGTGCTAACATTCATCATGACAACTAGTTAATTCTAGCATGCTATGCTAACAATCATATTCAATTTTAAATAACTCAATCGGAGGTAATTATACCTCACGTCGTCGGCAATCGGCGACGGCTAGGGTTCCATCGCGCGTCTCGGAGCTCGAATTCGGCGCTCCTCGGCGTCCGACGTTCGATCGGGCTCCACTGGGTGAGCCCCACAGAAGATCCGGTGGATTCCGGCGAATCCCAGAAATTCCGATTTTTCGGCGGTTTTCCGGCAGCTACTGGCGGTTTTCCGGCGGCTTCCGATGGTTTTCCGGCGACAATCGCCGGCGGCGTCTACTAGTCGGAAAGGGGTCGTGTTGGGTACCCTCGGAACCGGCTCGGCGAGCCCGACTCATCTATGACCTCAGTGTGGCCAATGGAGGCGGCGGCTCGCCGGAAAATGGTCAAAACAGTGGTGGCGGCGGTGGGTGACTCGATCCGGCCGGGATGGGCGGCGCTGGCCTCCGTTCCGGTCGGGGACAGTCGTGGGTTGGTCGAAGACGTCGAGGTGACCACTCGATCACGGCGGCGACGGTCGCCGGCGGCGGAATCGGCGACGCGACCAAACGCAGCCGCGGCGCTAGGCGTGGCGATTCCGGCGTCGCGGCGGCCCGATGGTGGCCGGGCCTGGTCGGGGCGGCGGGGCGACGTCGTCGCCGAGCTGGGCGGCGTCGGTCGACGGCCGGGCGGCGCCGACAGCGGCGGCGGTGGCGCGCGAACAGGGGCGGCGCGCGGCAACGTTTTGGGGAAGAAAGGTCGGGGAAGAGGAAGAAAAGGGCTGGTGGCAGTTTCGTAAATAATACTTGACTCGTCTCCGGCTCGAGTCAAGTATAATAACTAAGTCGTATTAAATCCTAAAAAAATTCATAAAAATCGGGAAAAATCCCGTAAAATCAAACAACACACAAAAAAATCATAATGATATGGTCTAGAACTATCAACCCACCCAGACTGCCCGAACGCGTCCTAACGCGGTAAACGGCCTAATACTAATTTTACGATCCATTATATATAAAAATAATAAAAAAAAATTACTGGCATACTCTCATATATCTGATAACTCATTCTGTTCTGCTGTGTTCATGACGTTATCATCATATACTTGGGTACGCATGACCCTCATAGCTCATACACGCGACTGGCATTGGCTCGGTACACGTGTCCTGAAACTGACTCAACTCGAAAAAATAACGGTCGACCCGACCGGTTCTGAATATAAAACCCTAACTCGAATCGTGGGTTTTACATCCAAGATCAGTTTTCTAGAATTCGATGGTTCAAAGGATCCTATTTCTTGGTTCCGGTGAGCAGAGAAATTTGACAGGCTGCAACAACATCAAGATATATTTTCTTGGGCGCAATTGGAAGATACCATGAACCTGCAATTTGAACAATTAGACTATCAAGAGTACACAACTCGATTCAATAGGTTGACAACAAGGGTTTCCCACGATCGAACGAGATCTCCAGCATTAGTTCCACAAATGTCACAGGCGATGGCAGAAAATGAGGCACCTGATTCTGCTGACACTCCCTTTTGTGTACTTGGAGATGCCATGCCGCACCTGAAAGTGGAAGCTAGACCTCCACCTGGTTTTAATCCTCATGATCTGCAATTTGCATCTCTCAATGGATCTCAGTTCCCTCAGCAAAGGTATCAACAGCAATTGTCATCAATGCCTCTTTTGATGAATCAGCAACCACTGCATGTGCAACAACAGAAAGAGTTGTTGTTTCAGCAACAGACAACAACTTCAGCAGCAGCAGCAACAACTTCAGCAACAGCATTTGTTTTTTCAGATGTTAGCCCAAACTCAATTACATTTTGGTGAGCCATCTCACATGGCGGTTAGGAGTTCTTCCTTGGATCATCATGGTCTTCACCATCAGGTATTTGAGCCAGTCCATCTCAGCTCAAGGTTTCCTCATAACTTCCAGTCATCTGGTGACTTTGACTGTGGCACACCTCCAAGCAAGAAAAAGGGCTTCAAACTTGACAAATTAGATTTCAATTTTAATGGACCTGGTGGTTTTGATCCAAGCATGAATGCGGCCACGCATAGTACTCTACCTTCATTAAGAAGAAGTATGGTCTCCTTGAACGAAAATGCATCTGCTCTTGGGCTTTCAAAGTCTGTTGACAAGTCACAAGATATGCAAGCGCAGCATCCTACCTTGAAAAAGTTGTCTACACTTTGTGGAAAGCTTGCTGATATTGCAAATCATCTTGGCATTAAAAGAATTGCTAAAGTTTCTGAAGGTGATAAAGGCAAAAGGATCCAAGGTTCACAGATCAATGAACTAAAGAAGAGCTGCAAGTCATCTTCTCAAACGGTTGAATGCCATAAAACAAAGGAAGAAGCTCATCAACTTCTATGTGATACAGCAGGTGGGCGGAAGAAGACTTGTGGTAGGCACCGGTGCAGCGAAAGGTGTTGTCTTCTATCTAGCTCCAGAACTAGTGCCCAGATAACTGACAATATGGGACTCACGTTTGTGTCAGATGGTGTGTGGTAACAACAAAACGGAGGCAGATCAAAATTGTGGTGTATGCCATGAAGCAGCAGAAGTTCCAGTTATTACTTCTTGTGAACATTTGTTTTGCAAAACTTGTTTAATGGATTACTCATCAGTCCTGGGAACGGTTACTTGTCCTTCATGCTCCAAACCTATGACTGTGGCCTTCTTAGAAGACAAAAGAGCAGACACTCAGGCTGCAGTGACCACATTAAAAGGTTTCAGGCATTCAAGTATCTTCAATCGAATTATACTAGAAGCTTTTCAGACATTGACCTGTTTGCTGCAACATGGAGATGAAAATGTTACAAAGCAGTTAGTGGACCCAAAGTGTTTGCTTTTGCTGCTGTGGAAAATGTGGCAAACAAGTTTCCTATTTCATGATCTTACTGATTTTGGTGCCGAGTTGGTTCTTACTTATCCAACCAGGGGCACGAAAGGTGCAATTCAAAAGGCAGAAGCCATTTTGTCAAATACACCTCATGCCTACATCCTTCAACAATTCGAACACCCTGCTAACCCAAGGATCTATTATGTAACCACTGGACCTGAGGATACTGTTTTGTGGCAGGGAAAGCAATGTGGGCATTTGATTCAGCAGTCTCATTCTTTTCCAGGCCCCACGAGTGGCATGAAGCTGAGCATGAGCCCAAGCTCTGGAGCAGAATCTTCATTTGGCCTCTCAGATTCAAGCACTTCCGGTATTAATACTCTTAACAGGATCACACTTTCTGTGGGGTAGCCCTATTTTGTACTCAGAGCATGGTAACAGTGCAAACTGGACAAAACCATCTATAAGACCTTTTGCATCCAATGGGCAGAGGCAGAGCCATGGATTCTTTTACTCCAGGGACATGGTTCTTTACCTCACCATTTCCATGCTGGATCAGCCCCAGCACCCTTGGCAATGCCTCTTGAGAGACAATATGATTTCTATCCGGAGTCTCCAGATACATCTTTTGTTAACTCAGCTCATGGATATGGAAGCCCAAGTTTGAATCGGGTGGAAAGTAGCTTCATGGCAAATATGGGCAATCGAGCAACCATAAATCATGGAGTTCCATTTTCTGGAACTATGTCTGAAAGTTCGTCACCTAATTTCAGATTGATGTCATCCCCAAGACCAAATTACGTGTTTCTTGGTGGGCATGAATTTGGAGAAGACTGATTTGGCTGTGTTGGGCATAGCAAAACAGGTGAAGTAGATGGACACACGTCTTTACTTCAAAATCTCTTCCATGTCTTCCATGTTTCACAATTGCAAGCTTCAGTCCAACTGCTGTTCCTTGACGAAGAGTCCAGAAAGTCACTGAAGTTATTGGAAGGAATCAAAGCGGATTGAAGACTGCATGGTGAAAACAAGTTGGTGGATTCATGTACAAAGCTCGTCCGAAAGTGTGTCTATAGCGCCTACTCCTCCTGCTTCTCCTCACTCCTGGTTAAGTGATGGAAGTCGCGCTAATAAACCAATACCGTTTTCTAAATGTGGTGACTTCACGGGGATTGTCAACCCAACAGCAGGAGATCATATACTCAAATGTGCCCTTCTTTTCCAGGAGCTTAAAAGCGATGAGCAGATAGTCCTCCTCACAAAGGCCATTACTCTAACAATAAAAGCAATGGTGGAGGGGTTAATCGGTGAGACTGCAAAGGATTTTAGGGAAAGCCTGGTTATAAAATTCAAGGAATTGGTGCTGGATTTATTCTTGGTGTTTTGAATGTCGATCTTATTGATGAACTTGTCCAAGTATCAGGTGCTGCTGCAATTTAACTTGCTAAGAGGCCAACATATTAATGTCGTCAGCAAGTTTTGGGGAGCGTTAATGTCATCTGCTCTGTTCAATGAGTTTCTGGTCTGGCTTCGGTAGCAGCTGGTGTTCAGATCCAATCCTCTTTACCGCCAGCATGTCAATTAGAAGAGTAATTTTTTGTAGCCTTTTAATGCTTTAGCAACCTTGAGGTCAAGGTTGTTTTTCATTGGGGGGGTATTTGGTATGAATAAAGTGAGAGTGGTATTATGTGAGGGGCTTGATTGTAATTGCATGTGTTTGAATTGGATTGGCTGGCGGGATAAAAATAGAGCACGGGATTGGATATAAAAACAGAGGAGACTCATTGTAACACGGGTATTGTTTTGATGAATGAAATTGTTTCCGTTCTTTTATATTCTTCTCCGACCTTTCAGGAGGAACACCACAAGCTCCTGATCCTTCCCTGATTCCGTTCCCAAATTAGTTCCTAGCTTCACCACGGTTTTGCAGGATTGGTTTTTTTAATGAAATTACTAAAATACCCTAGGTATTATTTTTATTAAATTATTTAAGCATGGGTAAAATGGTAATTTGGATTTTAAAAACCTAAAATCAAACCCGCTCCCCCACGCCGCCGCCGCTCGTCCGCCCGCCGCCGCCCCGTTTCCGCCCTTCGCCGTGCTCCCCGACTCCGGGCTCGCCGCCGACCGGGCTACCGACCTCGCCGCCGACCTCGCAACGTCGCCGCCGAAGTGTGGCCGGACCGAATCGGGCTGTGACGCACGAATCGCCGCGACTCGCCGCCGACTCCGCCGCCGCTCCGGGCCGCCTCGCCGCCGGCTGCGGGCCGCTGACTGTTCGTCCGACCGGGCTGCCGACATCCTCCGACATCGCCGCCGCAAGACTCGCCGCCGACCGGGCCAGCGGCGGCGGGGGTAAAGAGTGGCATTCTCGTAATTAAAAGTTGACTCGAGTCTAACTCGAGTCAAAAATAATAATTAATTCTAAATAATTTAAAAAAATCTTAAAAAATATTTAAAAATATCAGAAACTATAATACACAGAATAATATCAAAATAACATCAATACCCAATTTTAATATATTTATATTATAAATTGTCAAATTATTATATATGACCGATTAAATTAATTTGGACCGATTCAACTGAACCGATTCTTAGCCGATTCAGACCGATTCCGATTCCGATTCCGACTCCCTGGAAAACCGATTCCGATTCAATGCAACCATGGTTCAGACTTTATAGATTCACATTCAAACTTTTCTTATCCGTATACAATTCAAATGAGTGATATTTTATAAAATTATATTTTAAAATATATAAAAATAATATTTTTTATTATTGTAATTTATTTTATATTAAAATTTATATTATTCATATTATTATAGTCAATCGGTTTAGATTCAGGTCAGATACTGGTAAAAAACGGATATAATCTTCAAATTCGTATTTAAATTTTTTAATTGGAGTCGGATTCGATATATCCACTTAGTATCCTAAGTGATCTCATCCGTATACGAAATGAATCCGATAAACGGACGATAATGTGTCCGTATCGACTTTAGACAACCCAAGCTTGGGCCGATCGTCGGCCATGGCCTTGGCGGGTGGAGGGTCTGCTTGCATTTTCTGTCAGATTGCTTGCTCTTCTTCTTCCTCCACCTCCACCTCCAGCCACCTTCTCTACGTAGTTAATGGCCACCTCCTCTTTTTATTATCTCTTTTATCTGTCACATTGACGTCGATGTTTGTTTCATTTTCTATCTTCTAATTTTCTTGTCGCAGGATGAAAAGGTCGTAGCGTTTCCGGATATCAACCCTTCCGCCTATAGGTGGTGAAATTCATTGCCTTATTTTATTTCATTAAATCTCTCAGTTTGAGAAACTTTCATGTGCCGATATAGCCTGTGGTATCTGTGCTCATAGGTTGTTGAATTTTTATAAAAAATGGGAGTTTTTCCTCCCCGCCCTTGTATTAAGATGATAATGGCAGTCTATTTTGGTAGAAATCAGGTTCCAGTTTTGAATTTGGTATTTTTCCACATTAAGATTTGTGGTCGCTAATCGTGAACATTTTCGGTTGGTTCATGTCGAAATATTCCCTCTCACGAGAAAATGTTCAGTCACATTGAAAGTCGCGAAGACATGAAAATAAATCAAGAGGTACGACGAATTCGATGAGAATTTGTGGAATACGTGAAGAGACTCATTAGTGAGGATTCTAATGCTCAAGAAGTAGTGTTTAGAGTTGGTTTTTCATCTCCAAGTGGTATTCATATCTCTAGTATATAAATATGTGATTAGAGGTATGTGTTCGATGTGATTTCCCTTTCGGGAAGTTCCATAGCGTAACACCCCAAATCCGGTTGTACGCTCGTGAACCGAACCGGCATGTTACAGGCCCCGGTTAGGTCGGCTAACCCGAACCTAACTCATGTGGATCCAATCTCGGCGTCTTAAGATGAAGATACGATCCATCATGAATGAATAAATACGAAAATCCTAACATGGTACTACATGAATGGCAAGCAATTCAAAATACACACCAATACAGTTACGATCAAAATTCTGAAATAAAACAGACAGGGTCTCCCTAAAAGTGCGATTAGGGTCCACCCTGTCAAAATAATATATACAAGTATACATATAAACATGTATCTATATATATCACGCCACTTCATTCACACAATCTGTTCATATCTCACATTCTGTCATCGTTTCTTAGCGTTCGATCATGTCACGTCATCATATCTTATCATCATCTCATAACATTAAATCATATCATACTATGTCTTAGCATTCCACTTCATTCACAATATAATAACATAATACACAAAATTAAACATTCAAAAATCTAACATGTGTGTGTGTACAAGACCTCATTGCTCCTCCGTCCAAGCTGGCTCATCCATCTCGTGCTTATCACCTACATATATATAAGAAAAACGTCAGTAACAAGCGTTACTGGTCCGGAAAATAAAATAACTATAACAAACTGGCTATGAGAGCAAACTCTCATATGAAAGAAAACCATATACTTCCTCAAGAACACTCGAAGGGCACCGTCAAGAGCTCGCACGCAATGCA
>JAURVB010002289.1:0-195384 GCA_033002965.1 Piper betle | reverse complement strand
TTCCCAAACAAATCCTACTACATCTATATATAAACGCTGGTTCATCAAGAATACGCAACAAAACCACTTCGAATTGTTGATTCATCGCCAGAGATGGCTTAGAACCAATAGTTTATTATCGAATGGATCTTTCCGTTCTAATACTCTATCCGAGAGTTATCAGTATTTATCAAATCTGTTCCTATCTAACAGAACGCTATTGGATCAAATGACAAAGGCGTTGTTGAGAAAGAGATGGCTTTTCCCGGATGAAATGAAACATTGGATTCATGTAACAGGAGAAAGATTTCCCATTCCTTAACCGGAGGCTATGTAGCCATGAAAGAGGGATTAAGCGGAACAGAATTGACCGGGTCGTGGAAACACTTGTTTCTTCCATATTTTGGACCTTAACTCCATGGAACGATATGCTACTACTGAAACATGGAAGAATTGAAATCTTAGATCAAAACACTATGGATAGGTGGTATGAACTGCCTAAACAAGAATTCTTGAACGGCGAACAACCAGAAGAGCCTATTTATTACTCACTACATCAAACAATTTCCATTAATGAAACATGTAAATCCATTGGAAAATCAAAAAAAGACGCATGTCCGATGAAAAGGTTGTTGCTGTCTGCTCCAATAACGAATCATTGGTTGAACTGAATAACTAAATAAAATAGATAGGCCTTTCTCTTCGTCTCAGGTCGATGGATCTTCTCAATTGGAAGATCTTCTATATGGAGAATACACATTCCAGTTGTCCGAGCCTAATTCGAATTGTTCCGAAGCAAAGATATTCACGGGGGCCGGTTCGTCCTATTCAGATATTCACGACCGAGAGGTACTGGATTCTGTTTCGGATAGGCCCTGAAAGGAGAGGGAAGGCTCGAATGCCAACAGACGTCTATTATCTAATTCACCCGACCCGATAGTACCCATTTTGGGTACGTCCAGTGCCAAAGTCGCTGAATGGGGAAGTCGCCAATGCCTAAAACGGACTATGTAATGTACTTTATCTGCTGGGCGACGGGCGGGCATTTTACCAGAGGTTTCTATTGTATCAATCTACCTGTTGAAGCATATACTCGCGGGGTGGGTGCAGGGCGGACGATTTCAAAGCGGACTCCTCATTCATTAGATAGAGAAGATCGCCAAGATTTCGTGATCCGCTGTCGAACCTATTCCAACAGCCCAGACTCGGATCTGGGGATCGCCGGAAGACTTCGTATCAACAGAGGCTCGGTATATCAATATCGATTAGATCCGAGATCTGTTATTGAATTGCTCATTCAATGAGCATTTTCAATATTATGCCTTGAAGAGGACTCGAACCTCCACGCTCTTTAGCACGAGATTTTGAGTCTCGCGTGTCTACCATTTCACCATCAAGGCATTTTGAAAGTGCATCGTATTCCATCAATATGATATCTATCTAGTGTGATATATGGAATATATGGCAAAGGTGAAGTGTTGGGGTATTTCTATCGATCGGCCGTGCCATATATATAGGCCCGATCGGACAGCAAATTGCTTCGATTTGAATTATCCGGAGGATACTTTATATATATATCAAAAAGATATACAATCAAACCTATTTCTCGATTCAATCGAGTTCATATGGTACCCAAATAACGATAGAATAGATATGTAAAAAGCAGGTCATGTGTGGAGGCTTTGCCTCATCTTGTGTGCCAATGTAATCTGATTATGATTCGGATTCCATCTCCTGTTAGGTTACGCGGGTTAAGCTTATTGATTTAGGATGCAGAGCTCCACTCATCTACATCTGTGGACTCTCTTGCTTCAATTTTATTTTTGGCTCTTGAGTCGCACGTTTAATCATGTTTTACACGATAGGACAGTGTCAGCGGCACTTTTATTGGATCCCTCCGATATCGAGCCATTTAGTCGCATTATCATATATTTAATAAAACTACAAGATGAGATCTTTTGTTGGTTTTCAAACTAAAGCTCTAGAAATGTATGATACAAGCCTCTTCCCTAAGCCTATTATATAAGTACGTGCATTTTTATAAATTTCACAAATAAGATAGTGAGTTGTATAGAGATATGTAAATTGCACTATGTACCCCTTCTACCCTTAAGGTGGTGCAATGTATATAGGGTATTGCGAATGCAACGCATTTCCAAAATTTGTGGCACATTGGTTTCGAGCCACATGGGTACTATGGCGGGTGATATATAGAAGATGTGAGGGTGTAAGCGATATATGTTTGTTTATAGGTTTGTAAGATGCCTCTTTGTAGGCAATTATGGTATGATATGTGGCCTCATCGGCCTATCACTTACCACCCTATATGATTCTAAAGTTTTTATAACTTTTTCGTGGTTGTTTAGATACCCATTTACCAGTAATGCTATATTCCTAGTCTTTATAGGACTAGTAATCAATTCTTTGATTGCTGATGTTTTTCTCTAATATATGTAGGTGTTTAGTCTTGTTGACCGGCATAGGCAAATGGATCAGATGGCTCATAGAGGGGGATTTTGTATTGTATTTGTGTTAATTATTGAGTTGATATGAAATTGAGATGTAGCATGTTACTGGAATAACCCTTGAAGTTGTATGAACTTGTATTTTCCGGATAAGTCAATTGATTGTTGTTATGCATGTGTGCTTTATATATCATTCCATTATCATTGTGGTGTAGATACACTTTGGGGTACTCTAACTATCTTCTGCAAGGTATAAGCCTCAAAGTCCTGGAACACGATAAGGAGCTTACCAGGTACGCGAAACATATTTGTTGTAACTGTGTGAGTGTGTGATAAAGAAACATGGGTAGGAGGAGCATAAGGTTCACACCGCTTGAAGACCCATGTGAAGTCCAGGTGTTAGGGTTTGATGCTCTGGCATCCGATGATACGATGTTTAATTATTATATTTTCTTGCACATGTCGGGTATGTGGAACAGGTAACCACGACCCTTGTTCAAATTCTCTGCATTCATCCACTTGTATGAAATTAAGAAATGTAACAAATCACTCAAACTAAGTAGTAAGAAAAGGTTCATGTCACAACAGGCAACCTCAAGATTGTAGTCGGGATGCGCCTCTTCTACAGTTGAGAGTGATCATTAGCATTTTTAAGTGTCACCACTCATAGTCACAGGGGTAGTTTTGCCTCCACTGTGGCTAGGGTGATCATATAGAATCCTTAAGTTTAAGAGTCTCTTTATGGTAGTATGAATCAGCATGCATATGTGATCAAACCCTATAAGGTTGCTCGTCTTAAACCTCCTCAAGGGTTGAGATCCGCTTCCTTAAAGTTTATACGAGCCTAGTCCAGCGAATAGTTTTCCAAATTATAACATTGAACTTCAGTCCACTCTTGGATTGAAAAATGGGGTGTTACAAGACCTTAATTGCACTTTTAAGGGAATTTTTGTCCGTTCTATTTTTGGAATTTTTATCGACTTTATCATACATATTTTGTTTGGTAAACTAGTTGTCATGCCATTCATGTAGTAGCATGTTAAGGTTCCATGCATAGCGATAAACATCTTCCATCTCGAAATGCCGAGAGTAGATCCGCAAGGTTGTGTTCGGGTTAGCCGACCTAACTGGGACCAGTGACATTGTGGTTCGGTTCCGAGTATAAACCAGATTTGGGGTGTTACGATTTTGGTATTAGAGCAAACTTTCAGTCGATTCAGTAGGAAGATATTTTTATAGGTGATGTGTGTGTAAAAATTGCTTCGAGTCCAACTAGCAGGTATATATTTTCATCCATGTTGTCTTTGATTCACAGATTTCTCACCAATAAGTAGTATGACAGTATTTTCAAAATTTGATCAGTGATTAAGGGTAATCATTGTAAGAACTTGAGGTACACGGAACAAGGCTCCATTGCCTCTTTCTCTCACACAAGCTAGCCCTACTCATGCTCACAACTAAACAGTGTCTAGCCAATTGAGACCCACACCGCTTCCAGGAAATCCTAGTGAGCCAAGCTCGGTGAGCCACCATAGTGGGAGCCATCGTAGTGGAAGCCATCACAGCATTAGAAGCTGTCAGACTAAAACAAAGGCTTTCATTACACGGTTGGCAAAGGTACTCACTTTTGGAGATGTGGTGTGAGCCGCAAGTGAAGTTGAGCAAATCTTGGCTGCTCAACCCCACCGACACTATAAATAGAGATAACAACACCCTCAACAATATCAATCGGACCAGGGGACACAACAAAGGCATAGGATAGATGCCCCCGCCACAATGAAAGTTATGGATGGATAAGTACAAGAGAACAAACACCCAACATGTCAGGATTGTGGAAGCCATCATGGACAAATATGCAGAGTGGGTTCAGACGCATGCTTCAAATGTGGTCAACAACGACATCGAGAGTGAAGCCTTCTTAATTTAAAATTTTGATGATAAAATTTTTATAAGCAAAGAAGATTGTAAAACCCGTGATTCTAATTAGGGTTTTATAATCTAAACTGGTAGGTTCAACCGTTATTTTCAGTCGAGTTAAGTTTTAATTACGAGACGACCATTCGTTTTCTCAGACAACCATTCGTTTTTCTCAACGACCCTTCGTTGTTCTCGCCTGACCATTCATTTTTATCACCTGACCATTTGTTTTTCTCACCTAACATCTATATATTCCACACTTTTGACACTGTCACCATTCATCCTTCTCACCCAACTTCCTTCTTCTTTTTTCTCTCTTTTCCCCCACGATCCTCACTCAAGCTGGCCACAACCTCTCACTGTCACCACATGACTGATGATTAGGTATGGTGTAGGAGCTCATCGTTTAGGTGGTAAGACACACTTGGAGCTTCTACAAGGTCTGTTTAGGACTCGTTTCTTGTTTTATGCTCTACTCTATTGTGTATTATTTTATTACTTACAAGACAAGTTAAGTGGCTTTTTATTGGGTCTCACTTAACCCGGGTAATTTAATCGATCAATCTTTCAGATTAATAACCCTCGAGGATGAGATCCGTCGAGTATGTTTTCAAAAACAAGATCCACCACAAGTTGCCTTCGGGCCTATTATATAAATCATTACCAAGACCTATATATATATATATAGTTTTTGTGACTTCTCGACAACTATGCTACACGAGTGGGCATGGGAATAAGAAAAGGGCTTAGGATATAACAGTAGTCCCAAGGGACCAGAAAGTGAAATGAGAATATACCGAGGCATCAATTGCAGCAAATAAGTTCAAAATGATTTCAGTTCAGTAGATGCCATTCAGAGATTTCATGAAAATGTTTTCTTTCATATGAGAGTTTGCTCTCATAGCCAATTTGATATTAGTTATATTTTTAGACCAGTAACACCGTTACTGACTTGTTTTTATAATATATGTAGGTGATGGTCTGGAGTACGATGAGCCGGCCAAGACGGAGGAGCAGTGACGTCTCTTGAACATACACATGTCAGATGATAGAATGTTTATTTTGTTTATATTAAGAATGATGTGATGTAAGGCATGACAATTAAATTCATATAATGTGAAAATTAATTAGAATGCACAGATGGGTCAAGACCCAAGATTTAGAATAAGTTATGCAACAGATTAGAATTTATTGCGAATATCAATGCGTGATATATTTATAAATATTTATACATGTTGATTTATCAGGGTGGACCTTAATTATACTTTTAAGGGAAATTTTATCCGTTCTATTTTTTGAATTTTTATCGACTTTATCATACTTATTTTGTTTGGTAAACTAGTTGTCATGTCATGTCATTCATGTAGTAGATAATTTAATATCTTAGATATAGACTTTGATTGAATTGAAACATACATCCTAATTGAATGAGAAAATAAATTATAATAATTTCTTTCTTTCTTATAAACATTTTGAAAGACAAGTACACTGAAGCTTGTTAGTAGGAATTTAAAAATTGAGGTTAGCTGGGTTTGAACTCGTGACCCTCCATTGTAGGAGGTATTTTTATTATTTTTTTATAAGAAGTTAAAAATTGAGGTTAGCCGGGTTCAAACTCCTAACCCATCACAAGTGATAGGTATTTTTATTATATTTTATTTGGTTAAATCTCCTATTTTTAATAATATATTAGTGTTGAGTTCATCTTTTATTAATAAGAGTAGATATTCATCATAAAAATATTCTCAACGTAAAATATAACATTTTATTCATAATTTTAAGATCCAGTTGAGCCCGCTTTAACCGGTTGTTCCAAATATATATCTATCGGTAGGGGTACTAATCGAGCGAGCGAGCCGAGCTCAACTTGTGTTTGAACTCGGCTCGAATAGTTCGAAACTCATTTGAACTCGACTCGAGATTGAACAAGTTTTAAACATATATGCTCGAGTTCAACTCGAATATCTTTTATGTGTTCGAGCTTGACTCGTGCTTGAATACACTTAAACTGTTTAATTTTCCCGAGCTCAAACCCAACTCGTTCGTGAGCTCAAAACTGGCTCGAACTTGAATACTTATCATCTCAACCATCTCACTTCTTTGTTATTATATTGTATATATATAAATAAATAAATAAATATAATATAATATAATATAATATAAAACTATATTATTATATTATTTTATCGAGTCTAGTTCAAGTCGAGCCATGATCGAGTTCGAGTTCGAGTTCGAATTATAACCGAGTCGAGTCGAATCGAACACGACCTTGCTCAAGCTCGGCTCGTAAGATTCAAGTTCGAGCTCGAGCATTTAAATGTCGAGTTTCGAGTTGAGTCAAGCCGAGCCGAACGCTAAATGCTCACGAGCTGACTCGCTCAATTAGCAACCCTATCTATCGGCTATAATCTGGTATGGTATCGATTAGCACAATATTCAAAATGTTGGTATGGACTATTCTTCTTGTTATGTAAATTACAATTATTGTAATCAGCACAATATACATGAATTCTCTTTTGGAAACTCGTGTACATTTTAGCAATACAAATCGTCACATATACGCATACACAATTTTTCTTAACAGTCCACTTATTGATTTTAAACCAATGTAGTCATATGTTTATACAATTGGGTGGCCACGAAATGGGTATTGAATGCAGAATGTGAAGGGAAGAGGCTTTGCACAAATATCTTTGTTAGATTTGTCAAATTAATCTTGTACATCCCACCTAGCACAACAGACGGGGCCAAGAAATGGAAGAAAGGAAGATGGGGGAAAGAAGGAGCCACATGTGATTATCACATTAAATATGATCTTGTCCCACCTACCAACAATTCCAACACAGACTACTCCTTCCAACCAACCCCTGTTAATGTTCTTCTTCTTGCCTCCCTGCCCATTTCCTACATCTTACTCATATCTCCCCGTTATATCATCCATTACCATTGCAGTGTGCTCTTAATTTTATCTCATCATTCATGAAAGCTCTCACATGCATGTAACCATGCATGAATGTCATGGACGGATACAATAAGTATGAGCAGGAGCTGCTCTCCCAACCATATGATCATGACAAAGAGCTATCTTCTTCCATAAAATAAATCCTGTTATGGGTTGTGCTGGGATTGCAGATGTACGTCTCGCATGGTGTTATCTTTACCAGGCTCTCATCCTTACATTCGGACAAATGCATGTATGGCTTCTTCTAGTCCTTCCAACCGTCCCCATGTTAATGTTCTTCTTCTTCCTCCCTGCCCATTTCCTACGTCTTACTCTTATCTCCTCGTCATATCATCCATTACCATTGCAGAGTACTTTTAATTTTATCTCAACATTCATGAAAGCTCTCACATGCACATAACCATGCATGAATTTCATGGACGGATACAATAAGCATGAGCAGGAGCTGCTCGGCCATAAAATAAATCCTGTTATGGGTTGTGCTGGGATTTCAGATGTATGTCTCACATGGTGTCATCTTTACCAGACTCTCATCCTTAGATTCGGGCAAATGTATAAATGGCTTCTTCTGCTGCAATATGATCCCGCTAGTATGAACTGCTTAGCTCGTTCAACCGGTATATGAAAATTTTTATGCCATTGAACAGTTAATCATTGGCAATTGGCATGCATGTTATATCATGAGCTAAGCATGCTTATATTTCTTCACTATAAGTTGAAGATCCGTTTTAGCTTCAAATTAATTTCATATAAAAATAGTTTAAAAAGAATCACTGAATTAAAAAAGATAAAATAATTGATAAAATTAATCAAACCAATTTTAATTTAAACATTAATGAACCGAGGAGGCTATATCATAACAATTTTATCGATTTAGCAAAAAATATCAATTATTTTATTTAAATTTTATATATCTCAACTAAAAAGTAAATATACAATTGCGCTAAATCGTGATTTTGTAAAAGACAAATGTCAGATAGTATCTAATGAGGTGCAGAATGGCATACGTCATATTGGACTGTTTTGAATTTTGAAAACTATTTCCATACAAGAAAATAATTATCATCGCCAACTGGGTACTCTTGTATCATCTACATTTAATGTAAACCCTAAACATAGAAGAATGGTTAGATGATAACGGTAATTTTGTTTTAAGTTAAAAAAAATGACAACCATGTGATCTTGATAAATGGGTAAATTTAAAAGTTGTTGATTTTCTTGTGTCAGTTCTTGACGATACTAAGGCATCTCTCGTATAAATCTTGAAAAGTTAACCTCATTTTGACCTACAGTAAAAAGGGGTTCCAATAACCACCAAATTGGAACTTGATCGTTAGGCATAAAAATGCCAATTAGTACACTTGTTTAGTTGATGAAATTACAAATAAAATAAAATAAAATAAACAATAACACATCTTTCAAACTGCCTCCTTAAAATAAGGATACTTAGCAAGATTAAAGGTAACGACCAAGTTCTAATTGATGGTCAACTGACCAGCAAATTGGAACTCCTATAACAAGATTGAAACTCCTGTAACAAGTCAGTCTTGGAAGACGGTGGCGCAAACTGTTGCATGTAAAACTTTTAATTGAGTAATTTTGGCTAAAAATTAATTGAGCAGTGATTGAACTGTTTACGGACGAGGAAACATAAACAATTTGGGCTTTGAAGAGAATTAAGAGGAAAATGAGGTCGGCAATTATTGATCGATGTAATGTAAACAGAATATTTTGTATCAATGTCTCCAGCGGATTTGTGTTGAGGAAACAGACTAAGATGGTGACTTTGCCATGTTGTTTGTTTGGTGTCATGTAAGGTCAAAAAGCAGAGCAACAAACCATGTTCTTTCGATCTTCTGTTATTCTACCAGTCCAAGACCGCAGGGGAAACACCAATAGTAGCTTATGCTCTATCTAGTCCTTTTCGTTCTTTCTTATATTTGTCAAGTGTTAGGGTAGAGTGCTACGTAATTTCATCTTTATTAATCATTCAATTTAGTTGGCTACATTATCATTATGTAGGTGTTGAGGTAGATAATGTTGAATGGTTCAAAAAAGTTTATCAGAATATGCAAGCTAGCATCTTTCGACCCTTTCAAAGAGAAGGATCGATTAGATGTTAGTTACAGACATCTTATTTATTATCATATTTTTTAAAAAATTTTAATCGAACAATTCTATGTGAAAATGAGCTCTTTAGTTTTCTTAGTCAAACTCTGTCAATGCCTAAGGCCTATTGACAAATTTTATGATTGAAACGAGAGTGTCCCTAAGTCTTTTGGAGACAAGCTTCTCTTAGTCTCTCTGATCAAGCAAAATCGGTCTTAAAAATATATTATTCTCCTTTTAGTTTAATTAAATTAATAGTTTATAATAATATAAATTATATATTTACCAATTTTAACGGATAAAGAAAGCAATCTCCTAATTTGATATATCCTGGGCTTATTAAAATAAAAAATTAATATGAATTACTAAGAGTCGGCTTAGAGTCAACTCCCCTCTATATAGCCTATCAAGTTGAATCCAAGTTTCGAGTTTTTAAACTACGTTTATTAGTATTATAGTTATATCTAAATATATCAATAATTGTGACCAATTAAAATTATTAAGTTGGCACTCTAATTTATTTTCAATTGTAATCCATAAGAATTAATAAGAATTGAAGCAAAGAGCTGATAATAATACACACTTAAGCGCACAAGTAGGCACAACAACAAAAGGGAGCTAATTAAGCTCCCAAGAAAACACATGAAGTTTAATCGAAGAATAGTAACAAAATAACTTAAAATTGATTTATATTAATATTGCTTACTCTGAAAATCACCTGACTTGACTATTTAAAGACAACCTTAATATTGGCATTATTAACTCTTATTAGTAAAAGGACTATTAGAAATCAGGTTCTCATTAAAAATAGGACATTCAACTGATCAAAATATAATAGAAATAAAAATAATAAATTGGGTTATTATAATTTGAGTCTAAATAAAAATTTCAGCCCAGTATGCCTAAATTAAATCAGGAGTTAACAACATGCCTGATAATTGAAGCAATAATAGAAAACATAATGACATACTTAACTAGAACGAATTCAAAGCTGAAAATTAAGTATATTTAATCAAAGATTTATACCTTCTATTTTGCAGTAAAAAGTGAGCCTCCAATCCAGTTGAAATCACAAACCGAAAATCACCAAATTGCACAAGTTAAAACAAGATCGTCAGAGTCATATTTCATACATGTCCACTCTGTCGAGAGTGTACACATACATATCGAAATTGAGGAGGCATTTAGTTAACGAAATGAATGGTAACAGATTTTAGCTAACCACTTTTCATCGAAAGGTTTATATCTATAGAAAAGATATAATCTTTAGCCATTTATAATTCCTAATAAAAGTATTGACAGTCAAAGGCATGCTCTCAAACAATTGACACCGGGCAATCCTCAGCTAATTTTTTCTCTCACTGTCTTTTAGAAATTTAAAATAATTTCAGTCTCGATGATTTGCCAAGACGTGAAAGATTTCTTTTTTCCGGAGGAATACTAGCAGAATGTCAATGGATGAAAATAAGTCATTAATCAATGGACACTTCTTGCCATAGTTTATAGTTTAATATTGCAGGGACCATTTTTTAGGATACGGTAATAAAATGGTCAACTTCAAGAGCTTGGCATTCTCGTTCTTGCTTGGCAAGTATTGATTTGATCCCAAGGTTACCAAACTTTCCTCAAGCCAGCTTCATATATATAAGCACCACACAAAATACCCCACTTAGATTGAGCTTTTTGTGAGTTGGTATATCTTCCTTAATTTGATTTACCATAGTGAACATATAATCGTATTATTGAGTTTGCAACAAGATGCATAATGTTAGCTCTCTCACATAATTAACCAGAATGTTCATGCATCCAACATTAAGGATGGGTCCTTGTTGAACCATATATGAAATATTATACATTTAATATAAAATGTCTGTGTGACTTATATTATAAACCATAAATTTTGATTTTATACATGAACTCTACTTGAATAATGAGATTGGCTATAATAATTTAATAAATAAATAAATTATTATTAAATTTAAAGATAGATCTTATTTAAATGAGAAGATAAAATATAATAATTTGATTTTTTATTTTAAATAATTAAAACTCCTACTTTTAATCAGAGGTAAGTATTAAATTCATATTTTATCAACATATATATATATATATATATATATATATATATCTTCACACTCACAACCACATTTACTAGATGAAGAACTTTCATCTTCCGTATTTGTATTTACTTCTAAAGTTTCATATTCAGAAGTATCATTATCTGAAGAATCTTCTGATTCATCTATTAAATTTAAAAGTTATTCTTTTTCTTCATTAGAGATTTTTAATTCTCTTATCTTTTTCTATAGTATATCTTGTACGTTTATTATGTCATCCAAAAATAATTTTTACAACACTATTATCATCTTCTATTATAGTTTCTTCTTGTCGTTTTTCTATTTTAGGAGGTACTATACTTTCTAATTTCCATGATTCTAGAAGTATTATCTCTTTCCATTTTATAGTTTTAGGTATTTCTATATTAGCTTTACTAGAATCTATTTGAAATAAGATTGTATTTCCTTTCATAGATACTAATTTTGCATTAGGATTCATAGTTGTCATTGCCTTAAAGCAAAGCCTATATATTACACATATATTTTGAGATCCTTCTTTCATATCATATCCTTGTGTTTTCATATTTAAACACAAAACATCCTTAAGCTGAGGATCTGATAAAGATAATGAAAAATCAGGAAAATAATTAAAATAAATAGGTCCAGTACTTATACTAGATTCAATTATTCCTAATAAGGAATCTTGAAACTTATTATGTCTATTATCTCTTAACCATAGTAATATGGAAGTGTTTAAGCCTTTTCTAGTTAAAGGTTTAACAACTATTTGTACTAATCCTAAATGTATATACTTATATTTATTACGTAATTCTTCTAAGATTTTATTTGATAATAATGATAGATTATGAGTAAAATTTTGTAAACTAATACTTTCTTCTAAAGTTTTTATAATATAAGCTTGTTTAAAGTCAAATAAACTTGTATTACACACTTTACTAGGTTTTATTCTTGGTATAGACCACTTATTTAAACGTTACTCTATATTATTATACACAATTTGTTCAGTAATCTTAGAATGCTCTAGATCCTTTGATCTTTTCACTAATTGTTGTAAAAAAGCCATTGCTTTTCCTAGAATCTTTTCCTACACCGGGAATTTCCTAGCAGAACACCTCAACACTGCGACTTCGCTTACGTCGGCCTTGCGTCGAATTACTAAGAGGTACTGTGTCACCTAGCCTAGGTCAAATCTCTAAGAGTCACTTTGGCTCTGATACCACAACACAGCGAGCGGACTTCAAGACCTTCAACCTTTTTAAGAAACTAAACTTTTCAAAACTTTTCAATATACAACACAGTATATTATAAACAAGATTTCAAATATTAACAAGATTTCATAAAGGTAAAATAAAATAACAAAAAGGGGTTCACTTCTTATGTGGAAGATCAATAGATGTTGTAACCACAGAGCATACTCAACCCTTAACTATTGCAAAATTTAAACTGCAGTAATTTAAAGAAAGGAAATTTCATATATCCCTTTTGGGAGAAAAAGTAAAGTATTTAAATCCTTGTTTTATATTGAAATCATTTTTGTATATCAAATAAACATATAGGTTCAAGAAGAACCGATTTGAGAGTAAATGTACCAGTTCAAGTAGTCTTTTATTACTTCTGGTAAGTTACAACTTTCACTCTTGATTACACACTCATTCACTCATGTAAATACCAGTAAATACAGAGTTTATACATACAAGTATATTCATACAGGTACGTTGGACTTTACAAACAGACACTGTAGAGATTAAACCAAAGCGATAAGGAAAAAACATTTTTTTTTCAAATCTTAAATCATAAACAAACCTTCAACCATCTGCAACAATATGGATAGACTCAAAACTGAGGAAAACAGTGAAAGACACAAGAACAGACTTAAAACAGATGAAGAACAAACACAAGAACAGATGCAAAAGTTTAGAAAATCGTAAGGGAAAAGAGAAATAACCTTATTATAATAAGGATTCAGAAGTTGAAACATAAGAAAACACAACTGAGAAACAAGAGAGATGGAAACCTAGAAGTTGATCACGAAAAGCGGAAATGATGATGATGAAAAGCAGGAAGGGAAAGTGGGAAAATTCTCATTAGTTTGTTCGATGCCCTAGACTAATAAGTGAGATAGGTATTTATAGAAACTTAGAAGGGTAAACGGGTATATGGATTAATCGGGTAACAGGATATCCGACTATCATTACTGTGTGGGTTCCACCTTGGGCCCAGCAGACAAAGACCTAGTGGGGCCAAGTGTGGGGACATGAGAGGGACCCATAGTGGGGACATGAGAGCGACCCATAGAGGGGACATGACAGGGACCCATAGTGGGGACATGAGAAGGACCCACAGTGGGGGCAAGTGTGGGATCCACAGAAATTTGAACTTTTTCCAAGGGGAAGAAGTTGACTCAAGCGGAATAGTGTTAGAAGAAGATTGTTGAGAATCAGCTAATCTTGAAGGACTAACTATTGGAAAGGGTGACTTATTAATGGCAGGACAGTGAATAGAAGTATGGCCAAATTAACCACAACAAAAACACTTTGGATCTTCATCATTAGGTGATTTTGTACAAATGATTGACGTGTGGCCTTCATTTCAACAAATTCTGCAATGTAAATCTCTTGCGCTCCATGGGCTTTGTACAAAATGAGCTTGAAGAGGACTCTCAATAACAAAATATTGATCTATTTCTTCAGATGGAAATGGTTGAGGATCAGGAACAACTTGTAATTTTGGGGAGATGCCATAAGAGTTTAAAATAAAGGCTATTCTGATAGCCTCATCATGTGGGAGATTTGGATTATCTTCTTTTACCTGCAAAAGCTAAGAATATATATTAGGAGATAGCACTAGTGGGAGTGCTGGAGTGGATGTCCTTGGAAAGGGAAGGACTGGCTCTGGAAAAAGTTCTTCCTTAGTAGGAAGTGATATTGACCTAGTGAACTTATCCCACCATCTAATGTAATTTCTGTGAGCCAGAGAAGAAATCAGAATTCCCTTTTTCCTCATTGGTGGTGAAACAGAAATTCCAGGAAAGAATCCATGGAATATTATAAAACCGAATGAAATATAAAAATGAGTTCAAGAAAGACTTACGAACAATCTTAGCAAAATGTTTATATTGAGTTTTGTAATATTTAGGCAGATAAGAAATTTCTGGACCAAAATTATCCATCCATTGATGAACCAAACAGGAACTTTGCATGGTTTGGGTAAGTCAATTCTGACAAACCAGGAATGCTGATTAACTGGGTTTTTATACAACAAGACTTTCTCAAAAGCTTCAACATAGTCCCAGTAATTATATTCCATGGGGAAAAGACCTGGTGGAGGTTGAACATTTGTGAATCTTCTAATAGAGTTAGGATGACCGTACTCTTCCATGGTAATGATCTTTTAAATAATTATTTTACTATACGGTACCTTTATTTCATAATTTTCTGGATATGTTAATATATTATCAGGACCATTGTAACCATGTAGTATCTGACAAGATAACATGTCCTGTAATACTAACTCATAAAAGTATCGAGTTTTGCTGGAGATAACAAGATAATGAGAATATTTAGGAAAATATTTTAGAGCTATTTGAGATGGATCAAGATATTCTAATTGTGCTAGTGTTTGGTCAAGATAACAAATATGAAGTGGAGGGGATTTTTGTATATAAGGACTTAAATTAGTATAAGACTTTTTCTCCGACTTATTGGGTTCAGGAAATCTTTGATAATGGCGGTAAAACGGAGGAAGGTGATTAGGAATTATGGCTTTGCCTTTGCCTTTATCCATATTCCCCCTGCAAAAATTCCCGAGTAAGAAAATCAGGAAGAGAGTTGTTAAGAATAGGTATATAATCTATATCAAAATCAAATATTGCAAGTAAAGCTTGCCATTGAGCAAAAATGTGTTTGGAAACTAAATTCTGAACATCTCTTTCTAATATAAATTTAGCAGCAGTGCAATCAATTCTTAATAAAAATTTCAGCATTGAGTAAATCATCCTGAAATTTTATAATACAGTTAACAATACTTAACATTTCTTGTTTAATTGTAGAATATTTGGCTTGTGTATAATTCCATAAACCAGAATGATATCCAATAATATAAGGTTTATCATTGATTATTTGTTTTAATACTCCCCCATATCCAAGTTTAGACGCATCTGTTTCCACAATTTTTAAAGTTGAAGGATGCGGTAGTAAACTTAAACAAGGTATATATTTACTTTTTGTTTAATTTTTTTAACAGCTTGGGTATGAACATCAGTCCAAGGTTTTGGATTTTTTAATCTATGCAATAAAAGTTTACAATCAAAAGCTAAATCTTGATAAAATTCTGCTATATAATTTAAACTACCTAAAAATCTTTGTAATTGATTTTTGTCTAATATTTTATCAGGGAATTTATTTGAAAATTCAAGTACTCTTTGAATTGGTTTAATATTTCCTTTTTCTATAATATGTCCAAGATATCTAATATTTGTTTGAACTTAATTCATTTTAGTTTTTGATAATACAATTCCATTATGTATAGCTATTTTATAAAATGGATTTAAATGTTTACAATGTTGACCCAATAAGGTTGAATAGACTAAGACATCATCTATATAAACGATTATAAAACTTATATAAGGATAAAAAATGTCATTCATTATTTTTTGAAATTCTGAAGGAGCATTTTTAAGTCCAAAGGGCATAACATTCCATTCATATTGCCTAAATGGTACATTAAAAGCAGTTTTATCTCTATCTTCTTCTTTTATTTGTATTTGGCAAAATCCTGATTTTAAACCAAATTTACTAAAGATTTGGGACTATGTTGACGCTTTTGAGAAAGTCTTGTTGTATAAAAACACAGTTAATCAGCATTCCTGGTTTGTCAGAATTGATTTACCCAAACCATACAAAGTTCCTGTTTGGTTCCATCAATGGATGGATAAGTTTGGTCCAGAAATTTCTTATCTGCCTAAATATTACTAAACTCAATATGAACATTTTGCTAAGATTGTTCATAAGTCTTTCTTGAACTCACTTTTATATTTCATTCGGTTCTATAATATTCCATGGATTCTTTCCTGGAATTTCTGTTTCACCACAAATGAGGAAAAAGGGAATTCTGATTTCTTCTCTCGCTCACAGAATTTACATTAGATGGTGGGATAAGTTCACCAGGTCAATATCACTTCCTACTAAGGAAGAACTTTTTCTAGAGCCAGTCCTTCCCTTTCCAAGGACATCCACTCCAGCACTCCCACCAGTTCTATCTCCTAATGTATATTCTTGGCTTTTGCAGGTAAAAGAAGATAATCCAAATCTCCCACATGATGAGGCTATCAGAACAGCCTTTATTTTAAACTCTTATGGCATCACCCCAAAATTACAAGTTGTTCCTGATCCTCAACCATTTCCATCTGACGAAATAGATCAATATTTGGTTACTGAGAGTCCTCTTCAAGCTCATTTTGCACAAAGCCCATGGACCGCAAGAGATTTACATTGCAAAATTTGTAGAGATGAAGGCCACACGTCAATCATTTGTACAAAATCACCTAATGATGAAGATCCAAACTGTTTCTGTTGTGGTCAATTGGGCCATACTTCTATTCATTGTCCTGCCATTAGTAAGTCACCTCTCCAATAGTTAGTCCTTCAAGATTAGCTGATTCTCAACAATCTTCTTCTAACACTATTCCACTTGAGTCAACTTCTTCCCCTAGGAAAAAAGTTCAAATTTTTGTGGATCCCACACTTGACCCCACTGTGGGTCCCTCTTATGTCCCCACTATGGGTCCCTCTCATGTCCCCTCTATGGGTCCCTCTCATGTCCCCACTATGGGTCCCTCTCATGTCCCCACTATGGGTCCCTCTCATGTCCCCACACTTGGCCCCACTAGGTCTACGTTTGCTGGGCCCAAGGTGGAACCACGCAGTAATGATAGTCGGATATCCTGCCCGTTTACCCTTTTAACTTTCTATAAATACCTATCTCACTTGTTAGTCTGATGCATTGAAAAAACTAGTGAGAATTTTCCCACTTTCCCTTCCCGCTTTTCGTCATCAAACTTTCTTTTCTACTTTTTGTTATCAACTTCCAGGTTTCCATCTCTCTGGTTTCTCAGTTGTGTTTTCTTAAGTTTCAACTTCTGAATCCTTATTATAATAAGGATCTTTCTCTTTTTCCCTTACGATTTTCTAAACTTTTGCACTGTTCTTGTGTTTGTTCTTCATCTGTTTTAAGTTTGTTTTGTGTCTTTCACTGTTTTCGTCTGTTTTGAGTCTGTCCATATTGTTCCAAATGGTTGAAGGTTTGTTTATGATTTAAGATTTGAAAAAAAATTTCCTTATCGCTTTGGTTTAATCTCTACAGTGTCTGTTTGTAAAGTCATACATACCTGTATCAATATACTTGTATGTATGAACTCTGTATTTACTGGTATTTACGTGAGTGAATGAGTGTGTAATCAAGAGTGAAAGTTGTAACTTACCAAAAGTAATAAAAGACTACTTGAACTGGTACATTTACTCTCAAATCGGTTCTTCTTGAACCTACATGTTTATTTGATATACAAAAATGATTTCAATATAAAACAAGGATTTAAATACTTCACTTTTTCTCCCATTTTATAAAATAGCTATACATAATTGAATTGTATTACCAAAAACTAAAATGAATTTAGTTTAAACAAATATTAGACATCTTGGACATACTATAGAAAAAGGAAATATTAAACCAATTCAAGAGTACTTGAATTTTCAAATAAATTCCCTAATAAAATATTAGACAAAAATCAATTACAAAGATTATTAGGTAGTTTAAATTATATAGCAGAATTTTATCAAGATTTAGCTTTTGATTGTAAACTTTTATTTCAAAGATTAAAAAAAATCAAAACCTTGAACTTTATTTCAGGCATACCTACTTTATTTGCTGAAAAAGTTAGAAGTAGTTTAAGAACCAACGTAATAGAATAATTCCTTACTATCAATATACTTTTGGACAATTAGTAGGACAAGTTATTAATGAAGGATCAAGTCTGTGTAATGACTTAAAAATAAAAAGTCAATTAAAGAAACAGAGACTTTTTGGGAAAAGGAAATGGGGAATTTTTGTAACCAATTCGGTACAAATTTACTCCCTAATTATCCTACAAAGTTACTAAATTTGGTTCTAAATCTACAAAAAGAAAACCTAAAAAATCGTACATTCCATATAGAAAGAGAAAACGGAATGAAAGTAAATTTATAAAAACAACCCTAAAGGTCCTAAACCAAGAAAAACATATAAACCTCAAAAATCCTCTAAGTCTGTAGTCTATTGGGATTGTGGACAAACATGGCATACACATAACCAATGTAGATTAAAGAAAAAGATAAGAGAATCAAAAATCTCTGATGAAGAAAAAGAACATCTTTTAAATTTAATAGATGAATCAGAAGATTCTTCAGATAATGATACTTCTGAATATGAAGCATTAGACGTAAATACACAATACAGAAGATGAAAGTTCTTCATCTAGTAAAAGCAGTTGCGAGTGTGAAGAACATAATATAATAAAAGATTTAAATAATTTACAAATTAATGTAATCGCAACTCAAGAAGAATTACTTTTAGATATGATAGATTCAATTCCCAATAAAGAAGATCAAAGAAAATTTATTGAGAAAATTATAGAATCTAAAAATAAGGATAAATCTGATTTAAACCTGAAAAGAAGCAATATTAGGAATCCCTCTTATACTACGAACTGTTTTTATAGAATCTTTAATATTAGGTTCTACTTTTATAGCGCCTAAAATATCTAATTTTTGTGCCGTAGTTAAATGATTATCCCACCAACCTTTTAGTTGTCCAGAAAAGCATGCTATTATCATTTAAGCTATTTGTCTATGTGAGTTATTATTAGTTCTACATATAGTAGCGTACATTAACATATTATGTAATAATGTAAGAATTTGATATTCTAAAAATCCATCTAAATTCCATTCATAAATGGATTTACCATTATAACTTAAAACTGATTGATTACTTTTTCAAATAAAACTGTAGCAAGAGTCATAATCTTCTCCAATTCGAGTTTTGCTCAAATCTCGAATGAATTCGGTCTTTGATAATAATTTCTGGTAAACGGTAAAGGTTGTACCATAAGTTTAACTACATTAATTTGATGAGTAAATTGATTTCTCAAATCATCTTCATTATATGTAACTGTTGTTATAGAATCTTTAATATTTAAATTTCCTAATTTATCCGTTAATTTTTCTAAAAATTCATTAGTTAAAAGAGGTCTTGTATTAAATTTTTTAGTCGTAATTAGAGGTTTTATTAAAGCCGGTTGAAGTAAAATTGTACTAGATGATTCTTCTATTTTACTTTTATCTTTAGATATGGGTAACCATGTTTCTTCTAGATTAGATATTTGAGAAGCTATAGTTTGTAAATGCATATGTGTATAATTATTTTGTATAATTAAAATACTCATATCTTCAGATTTATTATCTATTTTTACAAAGCTTAATGCTTTTATTGAGCCATACTTAATATTTCCTACAGAAGGATGTTTACTATAAATAATTTTTCCTTGGTTTTCCCAAGAATGAGTTTCTTTATTTACTAAAAGTTTAGGAGTTACTAATTCCTTAAACTATTTTTAAAAGGAATTTCATAACCAAGGTTTGTTAAATCTATGTAATATTGTTCTTTATATTCTTCTAATTGAGTTTTATTAAACGTACTAAAATACCAATCTTTAAAATTTTTATTTTTAAGATTCATAAATTCTTTTGAGCATTTTTGTCTATCAGGAATATATTTTATAGTATTAATCTTAAATTCCATTTTAGAAAAACTAGGTTCATCAGTATACAAAGCATGAGGAATTCTATGTTCATTAATTAAGATACCAGCTACATTTGAACTAGAAGCCTGATTATCTTTTTCTATAGTATATCTTGTACTTGTACTATGTCTTCCAAAATAATTTTTACATCACCATTATCATCTTCTATTATAGTTTTTGCTTGTCGTTTTTCTATTTTAGGGGGTACTATACTTTCTAATTTCCATGATTCTGGAAGTATTATCTCTTTCCATTTTATAGTTTTAGGTATTTCTATATTAGCTTTACTCGAATCTATTTGAAATAAAATTGTATTTCCTTCCTTAGATACTAATTTTGCATTAGGATTCATAGTTGTCATTGCCTTAAAGCAAAGCCTATATATTACACATATATTTTGAGATCCTTCTTTCATATCATATCCTTGTGTTTTCATGTTTAAACACAAAGCATCCTTAAGATGAGGATCTGATAAAGATAATGAAAAATCAGGAAAACAATTAAAATAAATAGGTCCAGTACTTAGACTAGATTCAATTATTCCTAATAAGGAATCTTGAAACTTATTATGTCTATTATCTCTTAAGCATAGTAATATGGAAGTGTTTAAGCCTTCTCTAGTTAAAGGTTTAACAGCTATTTGTACTAATCCTAAATGTATATAGTTATATTCAGTACGTAATTCTTCTAAGATTTTATTTGATAATAATGATAGATTATTAGTAAAATTTTGTAAACTAATACTTTCTTCTAAAGTTTTTATTATATAAGCTTGTTTAAAGTCAAAGAAACCTGTATTATACACTTTACTAGGTTTTATTCTAGGTATAGACCACTTATTTAAACGTTGCTCTATATTATTATACACAATTTGTTCAGTAATCTTAGAATGCTCTAGATCCTTTGATCTTTTCACTAATTGTTGTAAAAAAACCATTGCTTTTACTTAGATTCTTTTCCTACACCAAGAATTTCCTAGCAGAACACCTCAACACTGCGACTTCGCCTACCTCGGCCTTGCGTCGACTTACCAAGAGGTACTGCGTCACCTAGCCAAGGTCAAGTCTCTAAGAATCACTATTGGCTCTGATACCACAACACAGCAAACAGACAGAACTTATCCCTCTTCCTGATTTTCTTACCGGAATTTTTGTAGGGGGAATATGGACAGAGGCAAAGGCAAGGCCATAATTCCTAATCACCTTCTTCCGTTTTGACCGCCATTATCAAAGATTTCCTAAACCCAAAAAGTCGGAGAAAAAGTCTTATACTAATTTAAGTCCTTATATACAAAATCCCTCCACTTCATATTTGTTATCTTGACCAAACACTAGCACAATTAGAAAATCTTGATCCATCTCAAATAGCTCTAAAATATTTCCAAATATTCTCATTATCCTCTTATCTCCACAAAACTCAATATTTTTATGAGTTAGTATTACAAGCCATGTTATCTTGTCAGATACTACATAGATACAATGGGTCCTGATAATATATTAACATATCCAGAAAATTATGAAACAAAGGTACCGTATAATAAAATAATTATTCAAAAGATCATTACCATAGAAGAGTACGGTCATCCTAACTCTATTAGAAGATTCACAAATGTTCAACCTCCGCCAGGTCTTTTCCCCATGGAATATAATTGCTGGGACTATGTTGAAGCTTTTGAGAAAGTCTTGTTGTATAAAAACCCAATTAATCAGCATTCCTTGTTTGTCTGAATTGATTTACCCAAACCATACAAGTTCCGTTTGGTTCCATCAATGGATGGATAAGTTTGGTCCAAAAATTTCTTATCTGCTCTAAATATTACAAAACTCAATATGAGCATTTTGCTAAGATTGTTCATAAGTCTTTCTTAAACTCATTTTTATATTTCATTCGGTTCTATAATATTCCATGGATTCTTTCCGGGAATTTATGTTTCACCACCCAATGAGAAAAAGGGAATTCTGATTTCTTCTCTGGCTCACATAAATTACATTAGATAGTGTGGATAAGTTCACCATGTCAATACTCACTTCCTACTAAGGAAGAACTTTTCCAGAGCCAGTCCTTCCCTTTCCAAGGACATCCACTCCAACACTGCCACTAGTGCTATCTCCTAATGTATATTCTTGGCTTTTGCAGGTAAAAGAAGATAATCCAAATCTCCCACATGATGAGGCCATCAGAACAGCCTTTATTTTAAACTCTTATGGCATCTCCCCAAAATTACAAGTTGTTCCTCGATCCTCAACCATTTCCATCTGAAGAAATAGATCAATATTTGGTTACTGAGAGTCCTCTTCAAGCTCATTTTGCACAAAGACCATGGACCGCAAGAGGTTTACATTGCAGAATTTGTGGAAATGAAGGCCACACGTCAATCTTTTGTACAGAATCACCTAATGATGAAGATCCAAAGTGTTTCTATTGTGGTCAATTTGGCCATACTTCTATTCACTGTCCTACCATTAATAAGTCACCCTCTCCAATAGTTAGTCCTTCAAGATTAGCTGATTCTCAACAATCTTCTTCTAACACTATCCGCTTGAGTCAACTTCTTCCCCTTGGAAAAAAGTTCAAATTTCTATGGATCCCTCACTTGACCCCATTGTGGGTCCCTCTCATGTCCCCACTATGGGTCCCTCTCATGTCCCCACACTTGGCCCCACTAGGTCTATGTCTGTTGGGCCCAAGGTGGAACCCACACAGTAATGATAGTCGGTTATCCTGTTACCCGATTAATTCATATACCCGTTTACCCTTCTAAGTTTCTATAAACACCTATCTCAATTGTTAGTCTGGGGCATCGAAAAAACTAGTGAGAATTTTCCCACTTTCCCTTCCCGCTTTTCGTCATCAAACTTTCTTTTCCGCTTTTCGTTATCAACTTCCAAGTTTCCATCTCTCTTGTTTCTCAGTTGTGTTTTCTTAAGTTTCAACTTTTGAATCCTTATTATAATAAGGATCTTTCTCTTTTTCCCTTACAATTTTCTAAACTTTTGCATCTGTTCTTGTGTTTGTTCTTCATCTGTTTTAAATCTGTTCTTGTGTTTGTTCTCCATCTGTTTTAAGTCTCTTCTTGTGTCTTTCACTGTTTTCCTCAGTTTTGAATTTGTCCATATTGTTCCAGATGGTTGAAGGTTTGTTTATGATTTAAGATTTGAAAAAAAAATTCCTTATCCCTTTGGTTTACTCTCTATAGTGTCTGTTTGTAAAGTCATACATACCTGTATCAATATACTTGCATGTATAAACTCTGTATTTACTGGTATTTACGTGAGTGAATGAGTGGTAATCAAGAGTGAAAGTTTTAACTTACTAGAAGTAATAAAAGACTACTTGAACTGGTACATTTACTCTCAAATCGGTTCTTCTTGAACCTATATGTTTATTTGATATACAAAAATGATTTCAATATAAAACAAGGATTTCAATACTTTACTTTTTCTCTCAAAAGGGATATAAGAAATTTCCTTTCTTTAAATTACTGTACTTTAAATTTTGCAATAGTTAATGGTTGAGTATGCTCTGTGGTTGCAACATCTGTTGATCTTCCACATCCGAAGTAAAACCCTTTTTGTTATTCTATTTTACCTTTATAAAATCTTGTTAATAATTGAAATCTTGCTTATAATATACTGTGTTATATATTGAAAAGTTTTAAAAGTTTAGTTTCTTAAAAAGCTTGAAGGTCTTGAAGTCCGCTCGCTATGTTGTGGTATCAGAGCCAAAGTGACTCTTAGAGATTTGACCTAGGCTAAGTGACGCCTTTCTTAGATACTAATTTTATAGTATTAATCTTAAATTCCATTTCAGAAAAACTAGGTTCATCATTATATAATAAAGTGTTGTCTATTTTGATGCTATGTCAGAAGAAATAATAGTTCTATTGGAAGATCCCAAAAATTAGTTTCATATTTAATATGTAATAAGGTAAAATCTAATATATTAAGAAAATGTGCATATAGATATTTTTTGACTTAGGTTAGCAATTTTAAAGAGATAACTATGGGCACCCATCACGTTCCACTTAAGTTATTACAAATGGTATTAAAACCGATCAAAGATTATATTGGATAGTAGACATGAGTGGACATGAGTCAGACTCCTAGGTATTTTTTAAAAAATAGGTGGATTATAAGAACCCCTAAAAATTATATGTCTTACGTTAGTTACTTATTTGGATAAAATACTCTAGTATATTAGTGGGAATATACCTTATAAATCTTTTAACTTATGCTAAATATTTTGAAGGATGAATAGGTCATCGATAGTTTAAAAGCTCGGGACTCAGATTTGATTTGACAAGAAAAAGTTGTATAAATTAGTATATTGCTCCTTTTAACACATTTTTTCAAAATATTAATTTAGCTAAAATAGAAAAATAATTAATATGTTTCAATTTTTATTACTTAATTTCGGGTGTCAATCATAAAATAAGCGACCATACAATTATTCATAAAATTGATTCCAGAAGTCATAGAGCAGAGTCTACTTGGAAATTTTGAAGTCAAATATGAATTTTAAAATTTTGGGTCTATCATATTATACTTAAAGCTTGGTCGTTACATTCACTACAAAAAAAATTAGTTTTTTGTACATTTAAAAATAAAATAGTGTGGACAAAAGTGCTACTTTTGTCCACGTTAATATTTAGAGTGGAAAAAAGTATAAAATTCTTTTTATATTCGGAGAATTTTAGAAGTGAGTATGTATTAATTTTTAAACATTTCTCCACACCAAAAAAAAGTGGAGAAGCGTTTCTCCACCCTATTTTTCTTCATTCCACTTTTCTCCATGTTTTATGATTAATGAGTATTTTTTGGAGTAGAGAAAATTTAAAAAATTACACATGCTTACCTGCAAATACTTCTAAATATAGAAAATATCTAGAGTTTTTATCTACAACTAAAATTAACGCGGAGAAGATGTGGAGAAAAGCATGGACAAAAATCTCCTTTTTTTGTAGTGATTTCCGAATATTAAGCTTGAAGGCATGAATGGTAAAGATAGCTAACACCCTTAGCGCCATATATAATGAAGCTATTATATATGAATGTTCATGGAAAGACATCTTATTATGTCGGCAAGAGAGACTAAACGAGCCAATATTGTCTTAATTTGTCACATCATGACGATTGAGATCATAGAAAGCTTGGAAAAGAAAGATGATCACATAGCACTAATCACGCTTGTAACTGTTACACTTGGAAGGGGACAATGCTATTAGGATGTTCTTGCAACCTGGTGTGTGTATATATTCCTTGAACGATAGCTTTTGTAAGTTATATATTTACTAACAATATTAGTTTTTATTGGTCCCACGCACTCAAAAGCATGTATAATTGAAAAGCAAAGTGTAGAAATTAGGTGAAGATAAAATGTTCACGTGGGTATTGTAAGAGAGCAACAGTGGAAAGCCCTTATAAGTTATATTTATCATCCCTTCGAAAATTACCGGCAAGGATCAGGAGTTCACGTGGAAATCCCAGCTCCACTCTGTAACACCTTTAGCTTTTGATCAGATTTCATTCTATAGTTTTTTCAATCGATTAGTAGGTACATATAATACTCATGAATTCAATTCTCTCGATGCCATTCAATATGATAATAACTAAGCAGTGATGAATGTTTATTGCAATTTCTTTTATGCCGTACCAGCTATTAAACTAGGCATCACTAATTCCTCATCTTTTGTCTTGACTTAGAATAGGAAATGCACAAATATTAAACAGATATTTGTTGAAATACTTTATGAGCAGTGGTGCTAGCTCTCAATATATATATGCTCTGAAGCTAGAGACAATCAAAGTTACTTTAGGTTGTACCCATTTGTGCATACAACTTAATTGCGCATGTTATGGGAAGTCCTGTTATATATATGGTATATCTAGTGTTATAAGTATATATATATATACATTATATATACAATTACGAATATTGCTACATGTTATTAGCTAGATAAACTATACGTTGTACTCTTCAAATTGGTGGAATTTTTTTGGGTAGATGTGGAAGATGTCTCTTTTGAGCCACCTAGCTAGCTATCTATAAAAAGCCTATAATTCCTTGCAAGATGTTTGTCTGCGTGTGTTTGCTGAAAGAAGAGATAATATTATATTTGTTGTATAGAAAATAGACTCCATACAGCATATTGGTTGCGTAGAAAACAGATTCCTACAGCAATGTCGGCAATAAAATAAAATTGGATGCTGTTTGATTGCTGTACCAACTGACAGAAAAACGCATTCATTCATTGAGTTATTACAAAACAGAAAATCATCAGATATTTCATTTGAAATAAAAAGTATTATTCTCTTCTTATTATGTACGTTTACAATATGGGTATTGGCTCCTTCAAATTATTAAACATTTTCAACTATATAACATCAAACCACCATATCTAACATAAGATGAAAAAATCAATTTATCATAAAATCAACATCTATTTCAACAGTAATATGGTGAAGGAAACATCCATACATTAACTCACTAAGAAGTTCAATTAATTCAGATAATGAAAAGCAATTAATATACAAACACTCAGTAAGTATATTGATGAACAACACTAATGTATTTTAACTAAGAAATTGAGTAGGAGGAGCAAACATCTGACCAGCACCGGGCTGGTAGCTCCTCCCAACAGACAGGTAAGCTCCACCGGAGAGGCCACCTCCGGCTATGCCGACTGCGGCGTTTGGACGGTGGGTTGCGGCCCGTTCGAGAGATTGCACCTGGGTTTTGAGGAATTTGACGTAGTGAATGGCCTCGTCCAACATGGAGGCCGTGTCCATCTTCGTCCCGCCCGGCACCAATCTCTGCAAAATCCTGATCCGCTCGCTGATCCTCTCCCGCCGGTGCCTTGCCGCCACGCTCTGGGGGTCAGTGGAGATCTTCACGTTTCTCCTCTTCGGCGGCTTCACCGACTCCGGGTCGATATGGACCGGCTGCATGGCTGCTATCCTGAATATGATCTCCCTCATGGCCGCCACTGAACTCCGTTTCTTCTCGGCCGATAGTGATGATGAAGTCAACGATGACCCACTTGCACCGGCCCTCGCCGCCGTATCTGAGAAGATGGGCATAAGGGGCTCGGTGTTTGGGCTGCCGGCCATGAACGACAGAGTAGGAGACTGGCCGTTCATGATGTTCAATGGGGTTGAGTCGTAGATTCCATGGGGAGATGCGGCACTGCTATACCCGCTACCGGATGATAGGTCGGAGACGTCGGAGAAGGCGATCGGCGAGCCGGAGGCAAAGTCTGGGAGCTTGTCCATCTGCTCCATTATCATCATCATGTTCATTTGGTCGTCCCTCAAAGACTTGATAAGGCTGCTCCTGCCCTCCATTTCTCTTCTTACTTAGTAGAGAGAGATGATGATGATGACGGTGATGATGGTAGTGGTGATGAAAAGCTGGGAATGGGAGAGAAGTGATGAGTAGAGGGACGGAGAACAAGAGGGGAGGGATGGAAGAAGTGTGGTTTAACTGCTCGAGAAGGAAAGAGCAGAGGGATGGAGATCAAGAGGGGAGGGATGGGAGAAGTATGGTTGAACTAGCAGCTAAACCAGAAGTGCAGCTCATAGGGAGGGAGGGAAGTGCAGAGATGAGAGGTGTGGTTGCTTGAAAGAGGAGAGAATAAAATAGGAGAAGCTAGGGTTATCCTGATCATTTACTATATCTATACCATTCCACTAGAAGACTCATTTGTATTTATAGTAGCAATATTGTAGAGTCCTCAATAATATTACACTTTGCGTCCACAAAATTAAAAATAATATCACATTTTGCCATGCTCTTTCTACCCACCATCTCAACTTTATCTTAAGAAAACAAAGTAACCCCATCATGCCAATTAACTTCAATACCACTTATCAAAAGAGGGTTTGCCTAAAAAAAATTGCAAAAAAATTGGTTTGCCTTAACATTGTGAGAATGACCTCAATTAGTAATAAAATTCTAGTAAGAAGTTAATTCTAGGCATTCCACCATTATGCTGCATCCACAGTTTGAAAACTCGGTTTTGACTTAGAAAACTCTTTGATAAAAACTACCTTTCCAGTAATTCTAGTTTATCTCCTCAATAAGTAAGATTATAATTTAAACTTAATTTGTTGAGCATATATTATGTTATAAAGAGAAATTTTAAAACATTAATAATTTGAGTCGATCTATTGTGACTTAGAGTTGATTCCGAGTCTAAGTCTGAATTTCGAATTTTTATTGGGACCTTGACCCAACAGTGGCATGTTGGAAATGAATTGATGACCACACCGATCGCAGTTAGCACTCGTGTTCAAAAAATCTTGTAATTTCATTTATATGTTTGATTAATCTTAAGATTTAGCAATTTGGAGCTATTGTTCTGTCCACCAGTACTATATAATATAGGAAAATACTAATTTTACCCCCTATTTCATTTTGGGAGGTCACCTTATCTCTATAATAGCACTAAATAGCACAACCTTCTAAGTTTGAAAAGCCATAAACTCAATTAGACAAGTGAATTTCGGAAAGGTGTAAGACCGTGTATAGCATAATTTTATAGAGCGGGCCCGGCAGATTCGGACCTGGTCGCCCACCGTCTAGATCTTGTGGCTGCCTAGCCGTCCACTGCAGGATCTGGCCGCGCGGCGTCGTAGCTGCACAAGCCACATTTGGCCTGTTATGGCTAAGGCTGGTGGCCACTGGCATCTTACAAAGAAGGGATTGTTTTTCGTTACATCTGAGCTATGCTTATAATTTGGGCTAGAAAACTCTCTCCCTTAACTGTGAAAAACTTTTTCCATAATATATTATGCATGTGATTTCCACCTAGCGGTTTGAAGGGTGCTAAATATGGCTCCTATTAGGAGAAGCTGCTCTGAAATTGATATAATCTTAATCATTTTATGATAGTGATAACCAAGTTAGATCTAGTTTTTATTTAGTATTTAAAAAATAATTACCTCAGATCTTACGATAATCAATAACTTTATTCTTAAGACTGATTAGCATCCTCATATATAAAATACCATTGTACCAATTAAGCTGTAATTACTGATCATTTACTTGTACTAATGAGAATTAGAAGATACATGAGAAAACGGTACCGTTATACGCTTTTCCTCACCTTATTTTTGCCATATTGAAGCTGTGCATTTAATGAATTTTGTATGGTACATAGTAGCCGACCACGGTTTGAAGATGTCAATGATAACGTTGACAATTGTGAATGTTGACGAGTACCATATTATTCATTGATGGATAGGAAGAATTAGAAACGACACTAACTATATCCAAACCTCCCCGTTTATTCGTTTTTGAGCTATACTTTTTTTGAACAATTTAGTGAATCCTAGAATTCAAAAATTACATAAATAAATAAAATGATAGATAATAAGAATAATTATTAAATTTTAACAAAATCTAATACTTCTAATCGTTTCATCCTAATTATCAAGGTAATTATAATAAAAATTAATTTCAAACTTATTAACTTGTGAAGTTTTTAAAAATTTAAAAGTATGTCATAATGATATTAAAATAAAATAAGATTTTATCAACCTTCTATTTATACCTTTTAATATTAATATAAATAAATATTATTTTGTGAAATACATAAAACAAAGTTCAAATTAAATATGTAGTTCATTTGAGTTATATATGGCATAGCTCATATAATTTTTTCCTTTTTTTAATCATAACACTTTCCAAATTGCAAATCAATTAATAATTAAAAATTGAAAAGAAACCTACAATTGTCAATTCAATCCTTCCTTTTATTACGTTCATATTGTAACTTGTTATACAATTTGATAAACAGCGATTTAAGGTTATGCATTATTTTGAATTAAAAAACTTCTGTACACAAGTCATCCTATCCAATTTTAACTAATCCAAATTTACATAAATGAACCCACTAGATTTCACAACCCGTAGCATAAACATGCATGTAGACATCATATTATATTAGCCAGATGCCCGCATAATACGTGGGGATTATATAAATTGATTTATTAAAAAAATATTGAGATAAATTTATTATTAAATATTTTTGAAACATAATATAAATAAATATTTATTACATTTAATAAAATTAAATAAATATAAATGATAACATAAAGGTCTATATTATTTATCTAGGCTATAATCAATCATAGTTTAAGAATCTTAGATTATAGATTTGGTTGTAATTTGGTTGGTGGAAATGATCTTATGACCTTACAATATTATTTGCAAAACATTTTCTTGTAACATGAAAATTTGATGTTATTTTTGGAAATAGTTTATTAGAGAAAAAATTACAATTAAGATGGTGCTAAAACTTTCACTACTTTAAAGAGAAAGTAGATTGATAATATTACAATCTTCCAGTAGGGACATATTATTATACTTTGTATGCTACACAAGGCCACTCCTATTTGTTTGGTCATGAAAAAAAAGGCATTCCTACTAACCAAGGATTATTCAGCCATGCCCGCGTTTTGTATTCCATTGTTTTAGCTAGGCTCACACAGACGAGAAAAGTTAACGCAAAATTTTATCATTCATACTTTCATTGATCAGAGTTTGAAGTCTATGTCACCAATATTTTTTCATATAATTAAGTAAAAAAATGAAGATAAAAATTATTTGAATATAGTTTTTTTGTCCAAAATCTATCTGAATACATTAAAATAATGTAAATGAAAATATAATTTCGTAAGAAATGTAAGTACAATAAAATGAAATGACATAAAAATTTTAAAGAGTTCATTTACATATTTCTATAGTAAGAAAATTAGATGAAATTAAAAAAAATTCACATATGTGTCTCTAAAAATTTCTACCATTTTTTGTTTTTCATAAAAAAATTACTTTGTAAAATTTTTATGTAGACCTAATTTGACTGAAAATAAATTTTCCTTTAACAAAATAATTAGTCAACGAAACACAGAAATTTTTGACCTCTAAAGCTTACATTTCTTTTATATAATATGAGGATAACCAAACAAAAAAATAAAGTTGTCCAAATTTTATTCATTTCCACCGAGCAAACTAGAAACAAGCTAACATCTTCCACTGGGGAGCAAATAACAAATATTGGGAGGGAGATGAGGAAGGCCCAGGGTCACATGACATGCGTCAGAAGGACAAGCTCCAAAGTCAGCAGCTTTAACTGTGTCCCCATTAAACAACAATATCTCATCTCTGCTAATACCTCTATTACCTGCCCGCCAACGAAAACGATCCCTTGTCGCCGGAGACGGCGGAAATGTAGAGTAGGTTTCAAAGGGATCATATATGCTGGCCGATGGTGACAGACCATTTGTCTCCGGTCAGTATCGCTGCACCTGTTTCCGCTTATCAGGCTGCACGCTATTTTCTTTTCTGATCACGGTTCATGAGGAACGCTTCTTCAAAGAGGAAGAATGGGAGGAGTCCGGTATATAAGCTATACTATGTCAAACGCAGTTTTAAACGTGGGACTTGGACGAAACAAGTTTTTAATATGAAATTTTTAATAAAATTATAAAACAGAATATAAAATGGGTGTATATTGTTTTCTTAAGATATAAAATTAATAAATATATTATTTAATTTTATTTTTTAAAATCATGATTTCATTAAACTATGAGAGTGGAAAACCATCTTATTATAGTGAATAATAGATATGAAGTCACTTTTGAAGTTGACGCGAAAACCAAAAATCTTGATCGGACTGGGAAGTGTAAATTGAATTTTAAGATTATGTGTAATGCTATATATTGGGAGACAAATAGTTTGGTAATTCTCTACAATAATGTTTTGTGATAATTGGTTTGAATTAACAATCCGATATTTGAGCTGGCTCTATAGCAAATCGTTTCTAAATTAATATTCAATCGGTTTGAATTTATAGAATCAATTTTGGAAATGTATTTATGAATAATTCTTAGCTAGTAAAAGTCCATCATCAATTCTCATATTTCCTCAAGTTATTATTATCAGAGTAACGGCATTGCCGATGAAGAAAAATCAAATTAAAAGCATTATCTTCTTAATTTCTTCACATGAAGCTATTCAATTTATTCTACTGCTTTAAGTTAGATGATTATACGTAGAGCAAACATTACTTAGCCACTTGAAATTACTCAAATCATCACTTAACCCCTAACCAAGTCCATTCATCATTTAGGCCCATTCCTTTCATAAAATATCACGTTACCTTCTAAATTAACACCATTAGATAAAAATTGTTAAGTGATGGCATGAGAGATTTGCAACCTGTTAATGAGTGAGTGGTGGTGTCACATCATAAAATAACATTAGTTAAATTTAATAAAAATATTTATTTTAAATAAAAATTGATATACTAATTAAATATTTTATTTCATTTAACTTTCTACACTATATGAATTTTAATTTTATTTTATTTTAATTTTTAACCTACATCTAAAGAGAATTATAATATTTCATTTCACGAACAAGTTAAAAAATGAACTTTGATGGAAAACTAAATAAAATAATAATTTATTTTATTCAATCATTATATATTTATATAGTGCATATATTTTATTTTATAATATTTTTTCTTTTAAAAATAATTTATTTTATTTTATGATGTGGCATCACCACATTACCTATTAACCGATTGCAAACCTGCCAAGTCATCACTTAATAGTTTTTATCTAATAGTGTTAGTTTGGAGGGCAATTAAGTGATGTTTTTCTAAGAGGACAGAGGATAGGGTTGAAGTGATGAGTGCACTTTGTCAAAGGGGACTAAGTGATGGTTTGAGTAATTGCATGGGGCTCAGTAATGCTTCCTCTTACCCACCGCACATAAGTAAAAGAAAGGTTCTTTTGGTCAATTGTAGGCGAAGAGAGATTTGATCCCCAGACATCGTGGTTCGTAACCACATGCTCTAATCTTCTGAGCTACAAGTCCCACCTTGTCTCCACTAGATTTGTTCCTGTAAGTACCCTCAAAAGGACCTGTCCTCCCCTCATTCATTTTATTTTGAGTTAAGAAGATATGAAATCGAGTTTCAATCAATCGTCACAAATCTAAGTGCATATATATATAGGGTAAAATGTTTCTGGGCAAGAGGTAGGGAAGGATATTTGAGCCAACTTTTAATCTGGGTCGTCCTATTACAAGGACTGTCCAGATCTTTTCTCATTATTAAAATTAAAAAAATTATCACCATCTATTTTGCACCACCGCCGCTGCCACGGCTCCTCTCCCCATCGGCCGACCTTTGCCACCGCTTCCACCCGATACCAACAGCCGGTTGCCCTCCCCCGCCACCGCTTCTCTCCCTGCTATTGGATCGGGCCGCATGGCCTTATCTAGTGGGAGGTTGCTGCGCGTCCGTGTGCCGGACCCGACCGTCCACCAACGTTGCCCTCCCCCGCCAAAGCCAATGCCACCACTCCTCTCCATCTGTGCTTGCGCGGCCACAGATGTGGCAGTGCGGCCTTATCAAGTGGTCGCTCCTCTCCTCTACAAGCCTGGTTCGGCCGCCGCGTGCCAGACCTGGTGGTCCCTCGACTAGATCCGGTCAAGGGATGCCCATGTCTGGCACACGGCCGCCGAACCCAGCCTACGGCGGCCAGGTCCGAGCGTGCGGCGGCCTGACCCAACTTGCGGCGTCCAGGTCCGGCATGCGCCACCCATAAGGCCGCAATGCCACAAATGTGGTTGCACGACTTGATTTGACTGTGACCGGCCATGACGGGCCAACAAGCAGCCATATTTGGCCAAGAGGCGGTGAGAGATGGTCACCCTTGGCCTTAGGAAGTGCAGCTGCCACCCTTGGCCGAAGGTGGCGCCGTCGCAGCCGGAGCTTGCAAAAGTTTTTTTTTTTTTTGAAAATAGTGCATCTGGGGCATCCTTGTAATCAGATGGCCCATATCAATGTTTAATTTTTTTATTTTTTAAACCAATAAATCTAAGCCGTCCTTGTAATCGGACAGCCCAAAGTAATATATGGCACAGAGAAATTTCTCTACCTCTAGCTCAGCCTAACACTTCTCATATATATATATATATATATATATATATATATATATATATATATATATATATATATATATATATATATATATATATATAGGGAGGGGAGGCTGTGCTAGAGTGTTCCAGCCGTTGGATTTTATCCAACGGTTGGACATTCACCCCTCCTTTTCAAAAATTAAGCCCTCACCCCACCCCCACCCCCCGCCGGCTTCCTTCGCCCCTCCCACCGATGTGGCCTTCGCCCCCCAACTGTGTGGCCTTTGTCCCCAACCCCCACTGTGTCCCTCGCCTTGCCCCGTCCCAACCCCCACCCACCCCCCCCCCCACCCCCGCCACACCTCTTTCCTCGCCCCGTACCCCTCGCCCGACCCCACGCCCCTCACTCCGCCCCGCGCCCCTCGTCCCGACCCACGCCCCTCCCCCCAGGTCCCCACCCCACCCACACCCCTCGCTCCACCCCGCACCCCTCCCCGGCACCCCCACCCCGCACCACCTCCCCCTCCGCCCCTCTGTTTTGCCGTGCAACTTTGGGTTACTCGGGGTTGCCGTGGTTGTGAGGCGGCAATGGCAGCATAGCGCTGAGGCGGAACGTCCTACAACGATGGCGAATTAGAGGAGCTTCCTCTATTTTGGTTCCTTTGTTTCTCCATCAGTGCGGTGCAGCACAGCCGGCGGGAGGCATCGGCTTGGGAGTCACGCGAGTAGGCAGTTACAGCAGAGGCAGGTGTGTTGGAAATTGGACATAAATATATACATGAATCAGGAATTGTATCATATGTTATTATATAAGGTTGGCTAAATTAAATTGATCTACTAAAGTTAAGGGTTATGAGCCATAAATTAAAGTGTGGAATTCAATGAGAAAAGTGTGGAATTCAATGTGTAGATACCTTTTCATAAATTCTCTTTCGTAATGGGTGGAATTGAATTTATGGAACTAAGGCTATAAATAAGGAGGTTATGGTCCCTGAATTCATATCTGGTTTTCGTTCTGGTATCCCATTGTCCAGAACTTTGGTTTAGAAAACTAGTCTTGGATTTGGAAGATCCATAACTGAGAATTCAGGTTTTGAAAACTCTTCCTGGATTCAGACTTTAGTTTCTTTATGGCTTCAGGTACGCTTCCGCTATTTTATTTTATTTATCTAGTTTAATTTCTCTTGATGATTTGATATGAAGTCGATCCAAGTTTATACAGTTTATTTATAACAAGCGGCATCAGAGCCACCTTCATATCAAATTATTGAGAATTAGGTTTTATTTTATGAATTATTGTGGGATTTAATCCCAAAATTAAGGTCCTCTTTTGGTAACATAACATGAGGAAAATAAAGTTACAAAAGGTTATAATTTTGGAAACTCCCACATAAAGATATATTTATTTATAACCTTTTGGTTAAGTCATAATTAATATTTTAAAATTTATTAAGGACTACAATATGCTGCCAAAGTAGCCTCTTTTGTGGAAATTAATTTATTTTTTAAATATTAAGACGGTTATGAGTATTTAATTCATGTGGATATTAATCGGCCAAAAGGAAGGTTAATGTTTGACAGAATTCTATATTCATATGTGGTAATAGGTATGGGACAATTATCAAGTGTCCATGTGGATGATAAATCGGCCAAAAGGAAGGTTTATTATTTGACAGGATTTATTGTTCATATTTTACTACACTAAAGACTCATTATTGTAATAAATATGGGATAATTATCAGGTTTCCATGTGGATAATAAATCGGCCAAAAGGAAGGTTTTTTATCTGACAGGATTTATTATCCATATTTGATTATGACATTAAAATAATAAATATGAGATAATTATCAGGTTTCCATGTGAATGATAAATCGGCCAAAAGGAAGGTTTATTATTTGACAGGATTTATTATCTATATTTGATTATTGCACTAAGAGTACCATTTACAAATTGATATTTCTGTCCAAAGACTAAATATTGATGTTGTGCTAGGTATCTATTAATGGGATTAAAAATTATTAATCTTATTATGGGCATGTTGTTTTCTCTTCAGTTAATCAGTCTGCTTCTATAATTTCTGCCAACATAAACTCAGTACCAATGCTTAAAGATAACTTTAAGGATTGGAAAGAAAGCATAATGATTATTCTCGGCTGCATGGATCTTGACCTTGCATTAAGGACTGAACAGCCTGCTTCTCTTACTGATAAAAGTTCCAATGAGGACAAACGGGACATTGAGAAATGGGAACGTTCAAATCGCATGAGTCTTATGATCATGAAACGGGAAATTCCAGAGACCTTCAGGGGCGATGTGTCTGAAAAGGTTACTACAGCCAGTGAGTTTCTTAAAGAAATTGAAAAGCGTTTTGTCAAAAATGATAAAGCTGAAACAAGTACGCTTTTGACGAACTTGATTTCAATGAAGTATAAAGGCAAAACAAGCATAAGGGAGTACATCTTAGAGATGTCTAACATTGCTTCAAAACTAAAAGCACTAAAGTTAGAGCTATCTGAAGATTTGCTCGTGCATTTAGTTTTAATTTCTCTTCCTGCACAATTCGGTCAATTCAAGGTCAGTTACAACTGTCAAAGGGATAAATGGACTCTTAATGAGCTCATTTCTTATTGTGTGCAAGAAGAAGAAAGATTGAAGCAAGAACAAGTTGAGAGTGCTCACTTGGCTAGTACCTATAAGGATAAAAATAAGAAAAGAAAGAGGGCTAAGGATGCTGATAATGGGTCTCACACACAACAGCAAAAGAAAGAAAATCAAGTTTCTTGCTGTTTCTTTGTGGTAAACCTGGACATATGAAGAAGGAATGCACTAAGTATCACGCCTGGCGTGTAAAGAAAGGTTCATTTCTTAATTTTGTTTGTTCTGAGGTTAATCTAGTTTCAGTACCAATACACACTTGGTGGCTAGATTCAGGTGCTACTACTCACATAAGTGTGTCAATGCAGGGTTGCCTGAGTTACAGAAAGCCAAATGATGCTGAAAGATTCATCTATATGGGTGATGGCAAATCAGTTATAGTTGAAGCAATAGGGATTTTTAGATTATTATTAGAGACAGGATTTTATTTGGATTTGAAAGAGACATATGTAGTACCGTCTTTTAGACAAAATTTGGTTTCTATTTCTATATTGGACAAATCTGGTTACTCTTGTTCATTTAGAAATAATAAGTTTAGTCTTTTCTAAATTCAAATATTGTGGGTACAGGGTCCTTGTCTTTTTATGATAATCTATATTTACTTGATACTATTGCATCTTTTAATGAAACCTTGCATGTGGAACTATGTGGTACAAAAAGAAAATTAACCAATGAGAATTCTGCTTTACTATGGCATAAGCGTTTAGGACACATTTCTAAACAAAGAATTGTACGACTTATGTCAGATGGAATTCTTGATTCTCTTAATTTTGCAGATTTTCAAATCTGTATTGGGTGCATTAAGGGAAAACAAACAAATATAAGGAGACTAGGTGCCAATAGGGTGTAAGTTTTATGATCCCACAATAAGGTCATTCTTTGAGACGAGAAATGCCCAGTTTTTTGAGGATGTTGGTTTGGAAGGGGAAATGAGGTTAGAGACTTTGTCTTTGAAGAAGAATCTGATTCTCTTCCCATAATTGTTCTTGATAAAAATCAGGATCAGGATCATATTTCTGATGTAATTCAAGAAACAGTACCAGAATTACAAGACTTTGTCGAGAATCTCCCTACTCAAGTTATACCTGAAGGACAAACTCAACAACCTCGAGAGCAAATGCCATTGAGGAGATCCACAAGAGAAAGGAGAAAAGCAATTTCAGATGATTATATTATCTTTCTCCAAGAACATGAGGATAACAATGAAATGGTTAATGATGATCCAATCAGTTTTCATCAGGTCATGAAGAGTTCTAATTCTCAAAAGTGGATTGATGCCATGAATGAAGAGATGAAGTCCATGAAAACTAATGACGTTTGGGATCTTGTCTTATTGCCTGAAGGTGCGAAACCCATTGGTTGCAAATGGATATTTAAAACCAAGAGGGATTCGAAGGGTAATATAGAAAGATATAAGGCTCGTCTTGTTGCAAAGGGTTTTACTCAAAAGGAAGGCATTGATTATAATGAGACTTTCTCTCCAGTTTCATCGAAAGACTCGTTCAAAATAATTATGGCATTAGTGGCACATTTTGATCTTGAGTTACATCAGATGGATGTAAAGACTGCGTTTCTAAATGGTGACATTGATGAAACAATTTATATGGTGCAACCAGAAAACTTTGTATTAGGAGATTCAAAGAAGATGGTTTGCAAATTAAAGAAATCCATCTATGGACTTAAGCAGGCTTCTCGTCAATGGTATCACAAATTTCATCAAGTGATTCTCTCATTTGGTTTTGAGATGAATGTGATTGATGATTGTATATACCATAAGTTTAGTGGGAGTAAGTATATTTTCCTGGTTTTATATGTTGATGATATATTACTTGCCAGTAATAATATAGATTTTTTGCACGAAACCAAGAATCTTTTGTCAAAGAAATTTGAAATGAAAGATCTTGGTAATGCATCTTTTGTATTAGGAATTCAAATACATCGGAATCGCGATCGATGTATACTTGGATTATCACAAAAGACATATATAGAAAATGTGCTTAAAAGATTTGGCATGCAAAATTGTAAACCAGGAGATACCCCTGTTTCTAAAGGAGACAAATTCAGTCTCAATCAATGCCCCAAAAATGATATAGAAGAAAAGGAAATGCAAAAGATTCCCTATGCTTCAGTAGTGGGAAGTCTTATGTATGCTCAAGTATGTACGCGTCCAGATATTGCGTATATTGTTGGAATGTTGGGCAGATATCTAAGTAATCCAGGGTTGGATCACTGGATAGCAGCCAAAAGGGTCATGAGGTATCTTCAGAAAACAAAACATTACATGCTCACATATCGGAAATCAGATCAACTTGAGATCACAGGATATTCTGAGATCACAGGATATAATAATTTTGTAATAAAAACTTAACTCACTCCCAACAAGAGTCAAGTTTTTATTAGGAAATTATTTATATATTTTTTAAAATTTATTTCGCAATATTAACTCTAATTGAAAGCAAGTCAATTTTTTATTACGAAATTATTTTATATATTTTTTTAAATTTTATTTTGTAATATTGACTCGAGTCGGGATGAGTCAAGTTTTTATTATGAAATAAAATTTTAAAAAATAAACTAATTCTATCAATTTAAAAAAAATAAATTTATTTCGTAATATTGACTTGAGTCAGTAGCGAGTCAAGTTTTTATTACAAAATTATTTATATATTTTTTAAATTTTATTTCTTAATATTGATTCAAATTGGGAACTGAGTCAAGTTTTTATGATAAAATTATTTTAAATATATTTTTAAAAATTTATTTCATAATATTGATTAGAGTTTAGAGCGGGTTAAATTTTTATTACAAAACTACCCATGCCCATTTCCTTTTAGACTCAAGTCAATATTCTGAAATACATTTTAAAAAATATGAAAAATAATAGATTAAAATACCATAAAACAAAGTATTCCATTGTAAATTGATTATTTTATTTTATGGTATTTTACTATATTTTTATATATTTTTTGGGATATATTTCATAATATTGACTTAAGTCAAGAGCGGTCAAGTTTTTATTACAAAATTGCCATTGATCGGTGGGGGAGAAAACAGGGTTGGTGAAGAAAAATGAAACAATGGCAATTTTGTAATAAAAACTTGACTCGCTCCCAACTAAAGTGAATATTATAAAATATATCCCAAAAATATAAAAAATATAGTAAAATACCATAAAATAAATTAATCGAATTCTAATAGTTTATTTTATTTTATGGTATTTTACTTTCTTTTTCAAATTCTTCAAGATGTATTTTGTAATATTGACTCGAGTCAGGAGCGAGTCAAAGTTTTTATTACAAAATTATATATTTTTAAAAAAATTATTTCATAATATTAACTCGAGTTGGGAGGGAGTTAAATTTTTATTACCAAATTATTTTATTTTATTTTTTTAAATTCATTTCGTAATATTGATTCAAAGTCGGGAGTGAGTCAAATGTTTATTACAAAATTGCCATTACCCTTTTCCTTCCCTCTTCTTTTTGCCGCTATCGCCCCACCGTCGGCGGTCTCACCACTGGCGACCTCGCTGCCTTCCCGACTCTTCCCTAGGCCTGGACAGCGCACGCCCGAGGGTCGCCGTGCAACACAGCCAAGCGGCCCTCTGTCGCGGCCCCTCTGCACAATTCACATCCTTGCCACCGCTACCGCGGCCCCTCTGCCCGAATCTCGTCCACGATCGAGCAGATCTCACCATCGCCACCGAGGGAGAGGGGAACGAGGAGGCTGTCGACGTTGGCGGCAACGGCGTCGACGGTGGAGACGGAGTGGGCGGCCACGGAGAAGGCAGTGAGGTGGGAGAGGATACAGGAGGGGATGCTGGACTTGATGACGGTGGTGAGGCAGTGACAGCACTGGTCGGCGGCATCGCTGATTGGTAGCGCCAAGGTCGCCAGCGGTGGGGCAGCGCAGCATGGCAAAACAAGGCAGGGGGAAAGGAAAGGGCGGCAAATGCAGGGGAAGAAGGGGGGGGGTGGGGGGGAGGATTGGAGTTTATTTTCCGGCCGTTGGATCATAATCCAAAGGCTGGAATCAAATTGCAGCATAGTTTCCTTTTCTCCATATATATATATATATATATATATATATGTATATATATATATATATATATATATATAAATAAATTCAGCTCACATATCTCTCCACTATAAAATAGACATTGGAGTATAAAACAAGAATTTCAAAGTCTGTTTTATAGTGGAGAGGTGTGTAAGCTGCCAACTAGAAGTATATACTAGACTTTATATATAACTAATGTAATTAGTTTTACAATGATTTTACTTTCAGTCACATATTAATTTTGTGTTAATTTACGCAATTTATTTCACACACGATGGAACTTTCACTATTATTTAATCTAATAAAACTAATTCAATTATTGATTTCGATTTTAAACATTTATCACGTTGTTATGATATATACTCAACCACTGATATCAATTATAGAGATCTAATCTTGAACTTTAAGTTCATCAGTGCTTGGTTTAGCGCCTAAACTTGTTTGGCCAGGTAATGATATTTTTAGTGCTGAAATTCAACATCATATTGAGAAATTAGTTATGAGAAATTAGAGTTAAACCTATATTGTATGTACTGGAAATAACTAACTCAAATTACTAGTATTAGTAATAACTTCCCTAAGACAGATTAATAAAACAAAACAAAATGACGTTTTTTCTGTACTTATTTCATAGCTCCCCATTTGTGGACAACTACAGCCTGCCAAAGTGAGCAGTACTGGGATTGAATTGCTTGGTCTGCTCTAACAAACACTTCTCTGATTAAAGGTGAATTCCATTGGGATCAAAATTGTGCACACATGAGGTAGTTTCTAATTCATCAATTTACTGCTTGGGGTGGACAGACCGGATTGGATTATTTATTGGGTTGGACGGAGTCGACAGACAAAATTAGATTATTTCTATTCAATTGGGTACAAACCCAAGATCAATCTGATCACTGTTCACAGTCTGCATACCTTGTACAGCTGTCTGCAGGGGACAAAACAAGAGTTGATGATGATAAGAAAAAAATTGCGGAAAAAAAAGAAAGGAGAAAAAATATATAAAGAAGAAAGAGGTTATATGAATCGAACGAAGACAAGCGTCTCTATACAAAGTTCCCTATATCTTAAAATTTCATCTCTGACCTTGTTGCACTTCATCTCTTATCCTACATTCATTACTATTATCCATACTGCATTTCGTATATAAATGCTCATGTAGAGCAGGCGCCGACTACCTATACTGGCCTAGATTGTCTACATACAAAGTTCGTATATAATAGTTTTAAATTTTATTTTTTACTTTAAAATTCTCTTCGAGTATACTCTGCTACTTAAATTCTATAGATGATTCCTCGTTAACCAATTTTATAATTACTTTTATTTGATTTCCAAAGTCAAGTAATAAAAGCTATGAAACCTTGTTATTTTTCTTTTAGTTTAAACAAATGAATATTTTAAAGTTGTGTAAATTATATATTTTAGAGCAATATAGATTAATTTTATATTATTTTTTATTTGCTGAATTGTAAAAAGAATTGGTTGGGAGTCGAATCCACTCTGTTTAACCTACCGAGACAAGTTTGAGTTTCTAATTTTAAACTGTGAAATATCTTACTACTCTAAATCATGTTTTAATTCTCCTATAAAAATAACATGAATGTTTAATTATTCTAGTGTTAAGCCTATGTGAAATTAGTTAGCTACCTGCAGCGATCGAATATAAAAGCATAGAAATGTTATGCACATGTTTCTGCATTTCTCTTGGAATATTATCTTCCATAATTAGCAACAAAATACAAATACTCGAGAGGGAGTTCATAATTGTTGTTAAGTATTGGAGAAAAGTAGGGGTTTGAGTAATGACTTGGTTGAAATAAAAATGCACTCCTCTGTGTATTGATCCATGCATTGCTATATATAATTTGACTACTTTGTTCTTTTCACAAATACAGCTCATGCTACCCAGCAAAGAAGATAAAGATTGTATCTGTGTATTGCAGCTCCTTTTTCCTGCTACAAGAAATCTACAACAGATCTTTGCAACTTCTCCCTCTTTCTCTCTCTTTCATTTTCAGGTTCCTTCCCTCTTTGCAAGAATACATATTATTCCAGTCCAACGTGTTTGGTCTGTAGACTCTGTACATGGGTATTGGTGAGAGCGAATGACTTTGATGGAATGCAGATTAAAAGACAATAGCAAGCAGACTTTGTTGTTGGCTTTTACTTTGCATTATCACTTGGGTCACCTTATCTTCGAACTTTCTCGTCGTTGCAGAGAAGAAAATATAAACAAACAATTTTACTTGCACTAAACGATCACCACCACCTTCACTCTCGTTCTTATTGGGAACTGCAGAGACAGGGACAAAGAGATAAAATACTGAAGCAACCAATTCTGATTCTGGATGACCACTTCCAATTAATTGTGCTGGTGTGTGATCAATTGGTAGTATATGCTGGTCCCCTACCACCCACCAATCTTGCTTGTTTCCCTGTTTTCACTTGGAAAGATTGAGCAACTTTAGTCTTTTTTTGGTTGCTTTTTTGTTGCATTTGATCTGACAAACAATCTTGCTCTGCTCTTCTTTAACTTTTATTTATCTTGCTTTTGTCCGTCTTTTTCTTTGAATTAACAACCAATTATAATCTTCAAATATATTATAAGGTACTAATTATAATTCTAAATTAATCTCGAACCATGAAAATTATAAATTTATAATCATGTTTTAAATGGTACTTCTCTTAAATACTTGAATTAGAGGCTAAGAGGGAGTTAATCACATAATTTTATAATTTAGAATCATTTTTTAATCCATATATGCTATATAGAGTGGGGTCAACTCACAAGTTCTTTAAACCAAAATAAAATTTTTAAAACTACCCTGTCATTGATCAGCTGGCCGATTAAGAGTATGGAGACTAGCAGCCAATATTAATGATATCACATCTTGGTTAATTTGTATCCTCTTTTTTCCATCTACTTCATTTATCTATGATTTTTAAACTAATTGCTATTTGAAAGATAAAATATAATCTCTCCCATGCATGATTCATTATCACCTAAAATTTGAAGTTAAAGGTCTTTATCAAGCTGCCCAAATCAGTGCATCTTCTCTCCAGCTGAATAAAAGTACTGGCAAGCTTTTTCCGGCCTTCATCATTTTCTTCTCTTTCATCCTCTTTCTCTTCTTCACAGGAGTGGTAGAAGGTACTCCGCTAGAAGGTATTCCGTTTCTTGGTTCCTGATGTCTACCTTCTCCAAACTCTTTGATACTTAAAACGGCCATGGCTGTTTAACTTGTTGTTCAATTTCGTTATGCTCAGAATTCGATGTGGAGAAAAGCTTGAGCCCAAAATCTGGAAAGGAATGATTCCGCTCGTGCTAATGTTTATGTCAACTTGGCTTATCTAGTATCTACCAGTGTTAGCTGTATCACTTTTTTCCAATAAATTTAAATATTGTATCATGCTGGTCGGTCTTTGGTACCCCATATACCCTCTTCAAAGGGAATTTTTTAACCACTCCTATTTTTTCACCCTATTTGATTGGGTCAGTCGAGCTTGCGTGGACTTCAACTTACCATATCAATAAATAGAAAATTAACTCCGCTTCATAACGAAAAAGAACCCACCAAAAACACATGGAGAAATTTGGTTGTCATAACTTTAAAAAACTCAAGTATACAGAAATTTTATTTGTCATTGTATATTAACTTAAAATTTTAGTTAAAACTTAAAGAGAAACTCAGATGGGATAACTCAAAAACCCACATACATGAAATTAATCTTTTATTATATATTAACTTGAAAACTCACCGAGCACTTATAAAAAATTTGATTCTCATAACTCGAAAACCCACATATTATTTTTCATTATATATTAACTTGAAAACCTAACAATAACTTATAAGAAATTCGGTTCCCATAACTTGAAAAATCCAAATGCACAAAATATTATCTTCCATTGTATATTAATTTAAAAACTCAATAAGAATTAAAGTGAAATTCGGTTGGGATAATTCAAAAAACCCTCATGTACAAAATTTATCTTCTATTATATATGAATTTAAAAACTTAGCAAGAACTCATAAAAAAACTCAGTTCTTATAACTCGAAAAACCTACATGTATAAAATTTAACTTCCATTGTATATTAACTTGAATTGAGTTTGCAAGTTAATATATAATGGAAAATAAAATTCCATGCATGTTGGTTTTTTGAGTAATAGGAACCTCTGATGCACGAATCGGCCGATTCCGTGCGGAATCGGCCGATTTAAATCGGATCGGCATCGCGCCGATCCGATTTCGGGGCCGACTCGGTCAACCCCGAATCGGCCTCGGACTCGGCCGAGTTCGCCCGATTCCGACCGATTTAACTCGGAATCGGAATCGGCCGATTTAAATCGGAATCGGTTTTTTATGAAATTACTAAACTACCCTAGGTATGATTTTTATTAAATTATTTAAGCATGGGTAAAATGGTAATTTGGATTTTAAAAACCTAAAATCAAACCCGCTCCCCCACGCCGCCGCCGCTCGTCCGCCCGCCGCCGCCCCGTTTCCGCCCTCCGCCGTGCGTCCCGACTCCGGGCTCGCCGCCGACCGGGCTACCGACCTCCCCGCCGACCTCGCAACGTCGCCGCCGACGTGTGGCCGGACCGAATCGGGCTGTGACGCACGAATCGCTCGCCGACTCGCCGCCGGCTCCGGGCAGCCGACTGTTCGTCCGACCGGGCTGCCGACATCCTCCGACATCACCGCCGACCGGCCGGCGCGGCGGCGGGGGTAAAGAGTGGCATTCTTGTAATTAAAAGTTGACTCGAGTCTAACTCGAGTCAAAAATAATAATTAATTCTAAATAATTTAAAAAATCTTAAAAAATATTTAAAAATATCATAAACTATAATACATAGAATAATATTAAAATAACATCAATACCCAATTTTAATATATTTATATTATAAATTGTCAAATTATTATATATGATCGATTAAATTAATTTGGACCGATTCAACTAAACCGATTCTTTGCCGATTCAGACCGATTCCGATTCCGATTCCGACTCCCTGGAAAACCGATTCCGATTCCGATTCCGATTCATGCAACCATGATAGGAACTGAATTTTTTTCTAAGTTCTAGTTAGGTTTTTAAGTTAATATATAATAAAAAATAAATTTCATACAAGTGGATTTTTTGAGTTCTCCCAACCTAGTTTTTCTTTAAATTTTTATTGAGTTTTCAAGTTAATATATAATGAAAGATAATATTTTGTGCATGTGGTTTTTTGAGTTATCCTAACCGAATTTCTCTTTAAGTTCTTATTGGGCTTTCAAGTTAATATATAATAGAAGATAATATTTCATGCGAATGGGTTTTTCGGTTTATAGGAACCGAGTTTCTTATAAGTTCTTGTTGGGTTATCAAGTTAACATATAATAGAAGATAATATTTAGTACATGTGGGTTTTTGAGTTATGAGAACCGAGTTTCTTATAAATTATTGTTGGGTTTTTAAGTTAATATATAATGGCATATAAATTTCATGTATTTGGGTTTTTTGATTTATTTCAATCGAATTTTACCTTAAATTTTAATTGAGTTTTTGAAGTTATGTCAACCAAATTTCTCAACGAGTGTTTAGTGGGTTTTTTTTTGTTACAAAACTAAATTAACTCTCTATTTCTTGAGATTATCAATGGAAGTCCACCTAGGTTCCAAGTGCCCCTGACCAAAGTGCAAATGGGGTGAAAAAAGCGGGGCATAGCTAAAATTTTTCCCTCTTTAAATCGCATCAGTTTATATTATCGAACTATTTTAATTCATACACAATTTCTCAATTTGAAACTTTTTCAAAGCCCAATTTATTATTAAAAATCACAATATCTTACTCAGTCTTTAATTAAATATTTATTACAATAATTATTTCAATATCTAAGATAATATTTTATTTATAATTTTAAAATTTGGTTAAATCCAATTCATCCTAATTACACTAAACATACAATATTTCGGCAATCCGGTAACCAATATAATGATATTTAAAGCTCAATACTCCAGCGTACGATCCATCATAAAGTAGTGAGACATTAACATGACCAATTCTATTGGCTATGAGCTAGAATGTGGAAGTAGACTCAAGTCTTGCATCGTCACCTTCGTATCTTGAAATGGTCCCAACGTTGTTAATCTTAGCCTCCATAATCTTGCTTATTTGTTTCGGAGTAACAAATTCTTTCAAAACCATTTTACACCATCCCCTTGGCTGACCATGGACAAAAATTTCGGTAGCTAGTAAACCTCATCTAGATTTGGTCAGAACGGACAGACAGCAATTTCTTCCCCTCATGGGCTGTAATTACCAGAACAGCTGCCAACTACACGAGTAAGGCTAGAAAAGCAGCTAGCCGATTTGTTCGTTTCTACTGATCTACGAAATAAACAGTTCAACATATGACCTGTTAAACCATTTCCGGCAAAGGACAAGGAAACAAAATTTATGAATTTAATGAAAAGCCATACTTTGGCATTGTAAAGTGTGTTCTTATTTTTCTTTTCTTTTTTTCTTTTTTTTTTCTAGTGCAGTGTTTCTTTCGATGGAAGTATAATGCCACCAGCTTGAATAATTGAAATTTGTAGGTAGGGCTTGTCACTCTTTAACATTTCCATTAGAATCTCCAGCTTGACTGTTACTAAGAAGTTCATTCAAACTGAACTTAAGAAGATCCTGGTACCTTTTCTCCCACTCATTCAACATTTGCAAAGATCTCTTGGAGTCTGCCTTTACTCTTTGCAATTCCATTTCAATAGCAGTAGATGAGCTCTGATTCTGCAAGTGACACACAATAAACGTAAGCAAAAGACATCTCCTAGCATGAAGCAATTATGGGACTGCACAAAAAACTCAGAATTTTAAAATTAATAAACTGTCAAGTTAATATACAGGACAGGGAATGAGATCAAGCACATGAAACAACCTGAAGTTCTCTGAGTTGAGCTGTCATTACTCGAGAAATGAGAAATTCACCCCTAAAAGATTCCTGAACAGGATTTAGTAGAACTTTGATAGGTCTTGGCTCTCCATTTTCATCTGCTGAGTCAATATATCTAGCAAGTGGGGGTGGCAAAGAACCTGAAAGCTGCTTTCTGGACCCGGCAACATGTAAATTATCTGAAGTGTTTTGTTTTGCATGTATTGGCTGTCTGACTATGATGATGTTATTGATTGGACCTTCAAAACAAAAAGAATCAACCTGTGTTATGCCTTCTTAAGCACATACCTTTAATAACGGCACTCTATTTCATTCACGCATAAAAGGCTATGGAAATTGATTTTATTACAAGGAAGTGAGAACCAAATGGCTGATGATAAAAACCAAATGCAAACAAGAGAACTAAGAATGTAAAATGAGGGATAATCAGAAACAAACAGCTTGAAATAGCAGAAAGAAAAAACACCTTTTGCATGCTTGAAAAGACGGAAAACGTGACGACTTTTTGTGTTCCAGACTCGAATTGTGCCATCCTCTGATCCAGATAACAAGGAAATCCCATCTCTGCTATATGCTAAGCAAGTAACAGCCTTACTGTAGAAAAAGAAAGTATGCTTAAAGAAAATAGGTGCAAACAGGAAATGCCAGGTAGAAACAATGAAATAAAAGTACTTTCTTTTAGGAACTAAAACCCCAAAAACCAACTGTAATGGAAATGGAAGTGCAATCCTGATACGATCTTCAGATTATTCTAAGGCACATGATGCAAAATTACGGGCTAATCATTATTTCACAAAGATAAAGATGCAAGAGATCCATTGCAATGAAACTGCACCTAAAGAGCTTGGAATGTAAACACCAAGAGATTCTCAGGAATTCAAAGAAGATAATTTCAATCCCAGCAAATTCTTCATTTCAAAGATGGATAAACGCAGTCTAGCAAAGTAACACTAGCAAACAAACGATGATAAGTACATAAATAGTGACAAAAAACTTAAAAAGCAACAAAAATAATGCTAACTATAAGTGTTCTGTCCCGCTATATGAGCAGTATCCTAAGAACATGAAGTTACTCCCAGGCATTTGGCTAACCTAACCAACTAATCTAAATAAGAAGCAACCTGACCTGGGAAAACTATCATTTACATGCGCAATTCTGTGACAAATGTAAGCAAAAAAGATTCTTTTTTCGAAAAAAACTAAGTAGAGATTGGAGAGTAGGTGGGAGGGCTAAGAAGCCCACATAAACATTTGTTAGTCAAAATGACCCAAACATATAAGAGTTTTTACATTTATGCATAGATGCTCCAATCTTGCTGTGACCACTTACATAGACATTGCAATCAGATTAACAAAAAGTTGAGTTAAAAGTCACAATAAGGCTACTAACAAGAGTCAAAGATTAACATGTAATTAAAAGTTTAAACAAAAAAAGAGCCCAGGACTACCTGTGATCCGATAAAGAACCAAGAATATGGGACGCATGACTACCGTCTGATAAGCTAACAGCATTAAGAGCCGCAATGTATATTTTACTATCCCTACATCCAGCATAAAAAACATGCTCCCCAGGATCCAGGGCAACTGCATCAACTATTGCTGGAAAGTCAATTGTTCTCAACAGAGTCCCTCTTGTCAAGCTCCAAATCTGAGACAATTAAAAATAGATAAAAGAAAATTAAAAAAATGACTGTCGCTAAAAATAACAAACAAACAACTTCCTGAATACTAAAATGGAATGAAATAATCCACGATACGGATCAGATTAAATTCAATAATTCCACTATATTATATTACATCATACCCAAGAAAAGATATGAATACATAAGAAATAATATATGAATGACATCGAGAGATTGTAAGCATCAAGACTTGAGAGGGTTCCATGCAGAGTCTCTAGCAACAATTTCTATCCGATATCTGATATACCAAGAACACCAGCTGAAATTCCAATAGGCAGAAGCCTGAAACCTCAAGATCAAATCATGAGTTTTAACATAGATTAAGATAACGAAGTAGAACAAGATGATGCAGGGGGAAAGAAAGGACGGACATGGAGATAAACATATTACTACTGCCAACTAGAAGACTAAGATATATCATTTCAACCAACCCTGATGCGCCTCTTTAATGGGACTAATGTAACAAATAACATGAACAAGACCACATCGCCTAATGCCCAACACCTACAAGACTCTTAATGGACCTAATGCCAAATGAATACAATACTCTCCAATACATAATACTTTAATAAATGGCCCATCCAGGTACAACATAACAGAGTTCTGCTAAAAAGGGCCGAAAATCCAACGACCCTACTATCCAAAGTGAATTTTAAGAATTTTCTCGTGATACTAGAATTCTTCAGGATGAATCAAAGAGACCTGATGCCACGTAGTGACCTTTAAATACTAGAAAGAAAATAAAAAATTTTCTTCAAGGACCTAATGAACCTAGTACTCTAAGAATTTTCTTGTGGTGTACAAGAAACGCTAATGGACCCAATGCCACATGAATCCAATACTACCCAACTATAAATGGCCCATTTAAGTACATAACAGAATTCTGCCATAAAGGGCAGACAATGCAACAAGCCTACTACTCAAAGAATATTTATGAATTTTCCTGTGATACTATGAACTCTTCCAAATGATTCTACATACAATAAGTTGCACAAAGCATGACGTCAGCACTTTGCAGTATTTTCTTCTCTTGTCAGTGGCTCAGCTCCAATACCACTTGGCATATCAAAAGAAATTTAATTACCCAAATTGATCAGAAAAGAAATTGGAAAACATATACAAAATATCAAAATTTCAGGATCTCCTTCAATGGTGTTTCTAAAGAAAACATTAACATAAATCAATGGTTGAAGAAAAAAGGGTACTTAATCCAACTTAAAAGTTTGTTTATGGATCGCGGTCATTAAAACCGCAATGAGATTCTCCCTCTCCCTCTCCCTCTCTCTCTCTTTCTCTCTCAGGGAAACCTAATAAAATGAACTTAGTAAAATACATTGAAATATAGGCCATTAACAAGCAATTTTTGCTAGAGTAGGGACTGCCCATGTCCTACATCAACCAATTTGATATATCATTAAGTAGTACAAAGTACTGAAGAAGTGATAAAACAAATGATACGAACCTTACAAGTTCGGTCTAGAGAAGATGATATGACAATTGCATTACAACCTCCATATCCGGATGTGATCGACGTGACCTTCAAAGTGTGCTTTGCAAAATAAAATTCATGAAGTTCACTTGATTGAGCATTTGTTGACGAGTCAAATACCCTACAACATAAACAAAATCATCATAAATAGCTGGAAACAATGATTATTGGCGGTTTAATAATAGAAAATCTTACTTGCAAAGGGAATATACTTTAATGCCTCCATCCTCGGCACCAGATATTAACAATGATTCATCATCGAAAAATTGCAAACATGTAACAGCTTGAAAATGCGCATGCCACTTCTTTATTAATCTACCACTTGCAACCTTAAACCAGATCCATCGAAGAATTGAGAAGGGCTTAGTCACTCAGTAAACAAGTCATGCACACGAAAAATAAGATAAATAGGTAAAATCAACTTGCCTCCCACAAGTATAAGTGGCCGGATGAACTTCCCCCAACGATAAAAGTTCCATCTGAATTTGCTGCAAGTGGGTTGACGGCCTCGGGTAAACTTTTAACCTCAGGTTGTGCCTGGACACAGAATGCAGAAAGGAAGGAATAGCCAAAATCTCACTGAAAAACTGATATTGCGTGTGGATGACATGGTTGAATGAATAATGGATAAAGAAATGTAAGGCTGCAAACAGGGAATACTATAGTGGTTACCTATTTAGAAGGAAGAAATATTCAGGAAATGAAGAGACTAGACTATTTTCATAAATGGAAGCTTCAATGTATCTCTAAAAAACAAGCAATGAAAAGAAGTCGTCTTGTTCTCCAGATCTCATCTGTATAATCTACTCCTCTTCTTCTCTGATTCACCTACATCTAATTCCTCCACCAACCTTCAATCTCCACCATCTCCTCCCTATTTCAACTGCTCCAATTCTTCCCTGCCATCAGAAATGCTCATCTTTTTAATCTATCTCCACTTCCGATCCATCTCAAATTATGCTAAAGCGAATATATGGAGCACCACTTGATCGTCTTATTATCTACCAATCACGTCGATGTCCATCAATACATTACTTCATAAAACATTAAGCTATAACAAGCTCGAATCATTCAACCAGCATTATCTAAACCAAACCAATGCCGTCAACTAACACTAAGATAGGCATACACAGTAAGAACTACATAGACAACAGCATTCATTGACAGTAAACCCCACCCAAAAGAAGAAAAAAAGACGATACCTTGTTCCAAGACCAGTAGAGGACGCAACCACAGGAAGGAGAAGAGGAGTTTGGTAGCTGGGAGGAGGCAAGGAAACGACGGCCCACGCAGGTGAGGCCATGAGGAGGGGAAGAGCAGGAGCGGTACCGGAGAAGCTCGGCGCCTGTGTCCAGGTCCCAGCAGCTGATCCCGGCGTCGACGGGGGACGACGCCACCACCACCTCCCCGTCGCCGACATGGTACGAGCAGAATGGGTTCGAACCGGGCAAGGGCAAGGGTTGGTAGCGGAAGAGACGGCCGTCGGCGGCGGTGATGGGCGGTCGGATGTGGTCGGGGCGGGAAGGTCCCAAAAGGATGTGGAGGGGGTCGACGTAGGGTTTTGGAGAGTTAAAAGGTTAACGTTTAGAAGCTACTTACCAAATATACCCATCTCATTCTGACAAGTTATTGAACAAATGCAGACCTTATCTTGGGGGTATTATAGATAATATCAAGTTTCTATTACCGTCTTTTTATTTTTTGGAATTATATAGGACAAAAAATTTGACATTTAAGTCTATATACTTAAATAATTCAATAAATCAATTAAATTTCATGTAAAAATAAATAAATAAAATTTTAATGGTACAGATAACATTATTTGATGAACTTTAAACCCATCTATGACCACTTATCAGCCAAAAGAAGAACAATAAATAAAAATAAGAGTTTTGAATAATAAAATTATTATAAAAGTAAAATATACATTAAATTATTATACCCAATTTTTTGTTTACCTGTTGCAGTCTTCTTTTGTGTATAATTGTTATTTAATGATTAGGTGAACATGAAATTCGTTTATTTTTATCTTCTCTTATTAATAAAAATAAAATAAAAATAATAAAGATTAAAAGATTCTACTAATAAAAATAGAAAATTAAATCAAATTATTATACACTATATTTTATGTAATTATTACAATATTATTTGTTAAACTTTAAACTCATCTACTTGTGTAACTTCTTACTAGTAAAAAAAGAATAAAAACTATAAGAATTGATCGACAAAAAATAACAAAAATAAAAAAATAAATTAAATAATTAGAATTTATTTTTTCATTTAATTATTATAATATTTTTTAATTAATTATAATATTATTTAGGAAAACCATTAAATTTTTACTTCCTCTTATCCGGCAAAATAAGAACTAAAACCTTATATTCAACTAATAAAAAAATTATAATACCTTATCTTTTTATTTAATTAGAGTTTAAATATTATTATTATATAATACGAAGATTTATGTATAAAATTAAAGTCAATCTTTTTCACATATGTTGCTATGTGGTAGGTTAGGTAGGTATTTATTTATTTGTTAATAAAAAAAATCTAAAAATATTGTCTTAGTCAATTAAAATACGACAAAAAATAAATAAATTAGTACAACCACTCTAACTATGTATCTTTATTAATGGGTCCTTTTTCTTAAAATCAAAAGTCCAAAAATCCAATTGACGGGCTCGGTGTTACACTTTCCACTTTATTTCAATCCATGTAAACTAAGTACCTATTATGCCCTCAATCCACCCCCCGCTCACCCCTTAAACGGGCACTCCCGACCGTAATTAAACAACCCAACATGGGACCTTTTTGGTCAATTCATTGAAGCTTCGAGCCCATTCGGGACGAACGTGGACGACGCGCATAGAAGCTCCCAGAACCATCACCCCCTTCTCCCCCATCCTTTTATATCTTCCCTCACTGTCTCCCACCTTCGAATCAGATCAATACCTCTGCAACACGCTCGACCCAACAAAATTCCTTTACTACTTCCACAGCTAAGCTAGCGAGCAAGCAATGGACGTGAGAATGTACGGCTTCGACAACCCCATCCTGTCCACCCTGCACCACCTCATGGACGTGCCGGAGGAGACGGAGAAGTCCTTCAACGCGCCGACGAGGACCTACGTCCGGGACGCGAAGGCCATGGCCGCCACCCCCGCCGACGTGAAGGAGTACCCCAACTCCTACGTCTTCGTCGTGGACATGCCGGGGCTCAAGTCCGGCGACATCAAGGTGCAGGTGGAGGACGACAACGTGCTGGTGATCAGCGGGGAGAGGAAGCGGGAGGAGGAGAAGGAAGGGGCCAAGTACGTGAGGATGGAGCGGCGGGTGGGCAAATTCATGCGCAAGTTCTCGCTGCCGGAGAACGCTGACACCGACGGCGTCTCCGCCGTGTGCCAGGACGGGGTGTTGACTGTGAACGTGAAGAAGCTGCCGCCGCCGGAGCCGAAGAAACCCAAGTCGATTGAGATCAAGGTCGCTTGAGCCATTACTTTAGTAATTTGCAGTGTGCGAATGGTATGTGTGTGTGATACGATGAGGAGACAGAGTGGGTGCTCTGTTTTGTGTCTCTGGTTTAGGTGTGAGTTGTTCTTTTCTTGGAGGAGTATGAGAGAAAGGTTGATGTTATGAGAATATGAAGTTCTGATTTGTATATGTTTTGGAAGTTATCTGATGAATGAAATGTGGGTTTTCATCTCCTCAATCCTTATTAGCTATTATGATGTTGGCTTCGAAATTCGTTTCCACCTATTTCTTACTATAACTCAAACATTCAGAATGACAGGAAGTTTTTTGAAGAATGACATGCGGTGTGGGAATGTAAGATCGGGCAACGCGATTATAATTTAACTATGTCAAACAGAAATGATTAAGCCATTAATAATGTTAAGTACATGCCAATTTAGACTCAGGGTTATTGGTCGAATTTAAGTGTTATTGATCAATCGGAGTGTTTGCAAACAATGAGAGTGTACGTATAATAAGGGAGACAAATGTGTGCTCTGTTTTGTGTTTCTGGTTTCAAGTCCGAGTATTTGCTTGGAGGAGTAACCAGGAAAAGGGTGGTTATGGTCGGTAGATGTTTGAAACTTTGTTGGTGAGCAAAATTTGGGTACTTTTTGGTGGATGAAATTTGGGTTTTTCTGTTTTCATGGGCTGGTAGTTTCGAATCGCGAGATTTGTTTGGCTACAGGTTGATTATGCTCTATAGTCATTTAAATAAATGAGAATGCTCTCAAATTTAATTAGTTATTATACAGTTAGCAACTGAAATTTATTTCCATCAACTTTTTCATATTAGAGCTTTGAATTTGTATTCAATTCAAAACAATAAACTTTTTTCAGAAGAAGAATTCGTAAACACATTGCGATTGTTAAAGCCAACAAAATACCTATAAAAGACAAATAAAATCACATATCAGATAAGTCATGAGAATCATAATAAATTGCAAAGCAGTCTTTGCATGCAGAAAATATACTTCAATGTAAATACCTACAATGAACAACATTATTTTGCAACAAATCTATTATATTTTATTTTGTAGCCACGACATACATAATGGAGAAAGTTTTGGCAAACAACTCCATATTGGCTCTTTTCTTCTACAAAGCTCATGATGGATATCACAAGTTAAACCAAGGGGCAAATTTCTAGCTAGCATCTCATTAAAAGGGGCAAATCAAAGTGTTTCATTGTTTGTCCAATATCACATTATGTAACATTGCTTTTAAAGGAAGATTAGAATAACGACTTTGTTCAACAATCATAATATCAATTACATAATGCTATTTTTACACACTCGGAGAAGTACACTAAGTCTCCGTTATAAGGGCACCTCATTAACGAGGCCCACAAATAGAAAGAGCACATGTGAATCAAAATGAACCTTGTCAATCAAATACCAAAATCTACGGTAACACTTATAAATAACTGCAACCTTATCACAACTTGCTCTGATCAATGCCCCACACATTGTCGAGTCCATGAGGCGGCCTCCTTGGGCCACCATAAGGTCCGCCACCACGAGGACCTACTCCTAAACCTCTACCATCCCACCTTTTCCTTGACCCATAACCCTTTTTATTTGCAACCGATTTGTCCATCTATATGACCAAATTGTAAGCCCTTAATGCTAATGCTCAACTTTAAGAGAATAACATTGAAGCCAAACTTAATAAGAATAGAGTCAAAACTACATACCGAGAACATTGTTGAGAAGAAAACTCCAATAAGGTTTACAATGGACCCGAAGAAATGGGTAGTAGTACTTGGACTCCATATAGAGCGTTTGGATTTCACAGTACCTGGTTCAGAGAATACAAGAGAAAAAATTAAAGCTGAACTAACAGTTACATACATTTCTGAAAAAAATGGAAATTATAAATTTCGAAAAAAAAACGGAGTTACAATGACATTATTTCAATTCCACATCATTAAACATGTTCAGACTGTTGTTCAACAAAGTAATCAACAGAAGCTAACCAGCACAAGAAAAACAATTATATGTAAATGATCAGTAACTAAATTATCAAGAACGGAATATATATAATACAGGGTAGAATTGTATCAAGCAGCTGGGGTTTTATCCAAACTACTGCACACAAGCTGGTTAGGCTGTAACTCATATACATGACTCCCTAATAGCATTTAGCCTGTAACTAATGTTTATTGGACTCACTCACATTACAGAGCATAATGTAAACTATAAAATCGAGCATAACAAAAGCTATAAAATAGAAAAGCATTGTTAATTAATTAGTATCAATACAGATTGTTCATGTATCACTCAGCTGTGTACCTAATGGCTAATACACTAATATATATATATATATATATATATAGGATATAAGTTTCCAGTAATGCAGCACAACCAAGATGGTTATGCTGCAGTTTGATCCCAGCCATTGGATAGCCGTTGGATCGCCATCCAACAGCTGGAAAATAACCCCCACAACACACCAACTCCCCCCTCCCCCCCCCCCCACCCACCCACCCACCCACCTCCTCGTGTCCGGCAAGCCTTTGTCTAGCTCCCTGTCGCACGCCGGTTTGGCCGGCCCTCGTCCCGCCCCCCACCCCCATTCCATGTCCCGGCCGACCCCCCCCTCTCCCCCGTGCCCAAGCCGTGCTCTACTCCGGCCAAGCCACGCATGACACAGGCGAGTCGTTCTTCCGCGACAAAGCGACCAGCGACGGCGGGATGAAGGTGGGAGGAGTCAGCAAGGGGGTCCAGTAAGGAGGCAGTCACGGAGCACAGCGCTGGCGGTAGCTGCAACGACGACGAAGTAGAGGAGCTGTTTTGCTTCCTCTGTTTCTCCCGGGATGCTGCGCAGCACGGCCGGGGTCAGGGCGGCTTGGGAGTCCAGTGAAGAGGCGGTGGGCGGCGAGTCCACCGTTGCCATTGCCTCGATCAAAGTTGCAACTTTTTCGATGCCGGCGACCATAGGTCTATTTCTAGCTTCCTCTGTTTCTCCCGGGATGCTGCGCAGCACAGTTAGTGGGAGGCGTCGACTTGGGAGTCCGGTGAGGAGGCCGTTGCAGCATGGCCGGAGGTAGTCCATTTGATGGTAGCGGCGAGGTCACCGGTGGTCGAGGTGGCATGGCTAAAACAGAAGGGGCGATTGTTTGTAGTGGAGAAGGTTGGGGGCGGTGGCAATATCGTAAAATAAAGGGCGATCATCCTGACTCGAGTTAATATTATAAAATAGATCTCAAAATATATAAAAAATACAATAAAATAACATAAAATAAAATAATCTAGTTCTAATGGATTATTTTATTTTATGGTAATTTACTCTATTTTTTCATATTTTGTAAGATGTATTTCGTAATATTGATTCGAATAAGGAAGGATATGTACGGTGGTAGTTTTGTAATAAATACTTGACTCGCTCCTGACTTGATTCAATATTACGAAATAGATCCCAAAAAATATAAAGAAAATATAATCATATACGATAAAATAAAATAATTGAGTTCTAATCAATTATTTTATTTTATTATATTTTACTCAATTTTTTTCATATTTTTTGACATGATTTCGTAATATTGACTCGAGCCGAGATGGAAATAAAAACTTGACTCGCTCCTGACTCAAATTTAAATATATTTTTAATTTTATTTCGTAATATTAACTCGAGTCAGGTGCGAGTCAAGTTTTGATTACGAAAATTATTTTATATATTTTTTGAAAATTTATTTAATATTAATAACTTGAGAAAACAAGGTTGGTAAAGAAAATTGAAATTATGGCAATTTTGTAATAAAAACATGACTCGCTCCTGACTTCAATCAATATTATAAAATACATCTCAAAAAATACAGTAAAATATCATAAAATAAATTATTCGAGTTCTAATGGTTTATTTTATTTTATAGTATTTTACTTTATTTTTTTCAAATTTTTTAATATGTATTTTATAATATTGACTCGAGTCGAGAGCGAGTCAAATTTTTATTACGAAATTACTTTATTTTTTAATTTATTTTATAATATTGAATCGAGTTGAGAGCGAGTCAAGTTTTTATTATGAAATTATTTTATTTTATTTTTAAAATTTATTTCTTAATATTGACACGATTCGAGAGCGAGTAAAATTTTTATTACGAAATTATTTTATTTTATTTTTTAAAATTCATTTTGTAATATTAACTCAAGTGGAGAGTGAGTTGGGGGAAAATGACTCGATTGAAATTTCGTAATATAAACTTTACTCGCTCCCGATTCAAGGCAATATTACGAAATAAATCCCAAAAAATATAAAAAATACAGTAAAATAACATAACATATAATAATCTAGTTCTAATAGATTATTTTATTTTATGATATTTTACTCTATTTTTCATATTTTTTGAGATTTATTTCATAATATTGACACAAGTCGGGCTCGAGTCAAGTTTTTATTTTAAAATTACCCCTCTCGAAAAATATTAAAAAATAGGGTAAATACCATAAAATAAAATAATTCATTAGAATTTGATTATTTTTTTGAATTTTTAATATTTTTTGGGATTTATTTCATAATATTGACTCGAGTGCGAGCGGGTTATATTTTTATTACCAAACTACCCCTGTACATTTCCTCCTCCCTCCCCTATTTTTCCATCCCTGTACCCCAGCAACCTCGCCGCCGGCCACCCCTTACCAATCAGCGATGCCACCAACCAATGCCGTCGCCGCTTTGCCACTGTAACCTTTCGTTCCCCCTCTCCTTTCCTTCCCGACCACCCACTGCCGCCCACCTACGATGCGTTCCCGCTGGCCACCAACCACGGCACCGACCTCCGGCGACCAACTTCCCGACTCTTCCCCGGGTGACCCAAGGTAGTGCGCCAAAACCAGAGGGCTCGATTCCACGCGGTAAAACAGGGGGCGAGGGAGGTGGTCGGGCTGCGGCAATGGGGGGGAACGAGCGGCACGGCGTGCGACCAGGGGGCGCGAGGGGAGGGGTGGACGAGGGCTGGTTGGGACTTGCCAGAGGCTGAGATGAGGGCCGGCCGGACGCGGCGTGCAACAGGGGGCGGCCAAGACAATAGCAGGGGAAGGGAGGGTGGGAGGGGGTGTGGATGGGGAAATCAGCCATTGGATATAATCCAACGGCTAGATTGCTGCAGCATGCCACAACCACTTCCCCCTCTATATATATATATATATATATTGCAAAAGCTTTTTTCGGCCGCTCTGGCAAAAGAAAAAGGTAGCGTTGTTCGGTTTGTAAAATTATCAATATAAAAAGAAAAGTTTGGATGTCATTTTTGTTTCACAATACATGCCAATCTATATTCTATAGTGATGTAGCCCTCAACTCAAATTGACATGATATTAAACACGTCAAAAAGTGTATGAGAAATTCTGGATGTTAAATCTTAATGTTTATTGAATACATAAGCTTATTCTCTTGTTACACAATGCTTCAGAACAGACAGAATAGTGAACTGAAGGAATAAAATCATAAATCAGCAATCGTTCAAACTCACTCTCGGGGTATCAGGCGCACTTCCTAACCATGCGGCGATGGGTGGTCGGAAGTGGTCGGGGCAGGAAGGTCCCAAAGGATGTGGATGCGGAGGAATTAGGGTTTTAGTGACTGAAAAGGCTAACGTTTAGATGCTACTTACCCAATATACCCACGTCATTCTAGCTAGTTATAAAACAAATTCAGAGATTCTCTTGGGGGTATTATAGATAATATCCAAATTTCTACTACCGTCGTTTTATTTTCTTGGAACCCTTCCCGGAATTCGATGGGACAAAAAAATTGTCATTTAAGTATATCTACTTAAGTAATTCAAAGAATCAATTAAATTCTATGTAAAAATAAATAAATAAAATTTTAATGGTACCGATAACATTATTCGATGAACTTCAAACCCACCTAATCTGATCACTTAGTAGCGAAAGAAGAACAATAAATAATAGAAAAAGAAGTTTTAATTAATAAAATTATTATAAAAATAAAAAAATAAATCATTATCCTCTACCTTATCGCTCAATTATTATAGTCTTCCTTGTATATAATTGTTGCTTGATGAACATTAAACTTTGTCTACTCTTATCTCAATGAAATTAAAAATCAATAAAAATTAGAAGATTCTACCAATAAAAGGATAAGAAAAATAGAAAATTAAATCAAATTAGTATACTCTATATTCCATTTAATTATTATAGTATTATTTGGTAAACTTTAAACTCATCTACTCTTACATCTTCTTAGCTCCTCAACATGAATTAAAAACTGTAAGACGCCATTTCGGTTCTCTCAGGAACTAGATCGGAAATGATACCGGCGAATGAACTATTTGCTAATTTACTTAATTCGGTTAAATCAACGCAAATCTACCATTGACGTATCAAGACGGTGATGTAAACATTTAATGCATTGATGAGATGCTTAAGCTCTAACATTATTCTAAATTAATGATATGATATGCAATTCATATCCAAAACAAACAAACTCGTTAAAAAGTCAAAAAACAAAGATTTTTAAAGCAAAATAGACTGTGTCTCCCAAAAAGTGCAACAAGGACGACCCTGACAAAAAAAATAATATATATTATATATATAATGATAAAAATGTAAAATATTGCTAAAGCATTGTATTTTTCACAAAAAAATTCACAATATAATCATTTCATCTGTTTGAGTCGGGTCTTGACCTCGTTAGCTCATCTAGTTCCATTCTATACACAATACTATCACCCACAAAACATTTCATGATTTTCTCACAACAGTCATGCAATAAAACATTTCAGCATATATATATATATATATATATATATATATATATATATAAAGATATATATATCCATAACCATTAACAACACTTCATCACCCCAAATTTTCATTCCATCTCGATAAGTACATGTGTGCAAGTTGTATTATTGCTCCTCTACGGTCACGACAACTCTCAATCATTTAGGTGTTCACCTATATATATAATACGAAAAAGTCAATAACTAGTGTTACGGGTCCAGAAATAACTAATAACCAAACTGGCACATAAGAGCTGACGCTCATATTAAATGAAATCATTCATGTATTTTTGCATTATAATCACTCATAAGAGCACTAATCAGGAGCCGTAAGCCTCGGCTTGAATAGAGTCTCATTCTAACTCGTTATATGTCTCACCATTTTAAACTATCTCATTCTCGAGAAAATCAATTATCCCAATGCCCTCTACAACCTCCATATAACTCCTAGCCCTAAGCACAAAGGCTGTGCACTCTTAGGCAGATGCTTTCAGTACTCTTTTAATCCACAAATATAGGCATGCTATGCATTGCAATACTCGTAATCCTTCACATTTCTCCAGGTTTGAGGAACTCAAAATATAGAGTTGCTAGGATCCGTCGGGAATAGAACAACCCACTCACCAATCCAAAGTCTACTTTGACTAGCACGTGCAACCGCTCGTGATGCACACGAGTCAACTTTTCCCTTGTCTCACATCTCACTGAAAAATCGAGAAAAATATATATACATAGGTCAGGGTAAGGATTTTTATATAGTAGGCTCGAAGGCATCAGGATTTGGATCTAAGTTTTCTAAAACAAACTCAAGGGATCTCTTCTCGGGGGTTATTAATCCAAAAATATGATCGACTAAATGACCTGTGTGGAGTGGGATACAATAAATTTACCACTTGACAAGTCCGCTTACTTGTCAAATCAAATCACGATAGAGGTGAGATCAAACCAGAAGTGAGTCCTAAACAGTACTAGTTAAAGCTCTAATCGTGCCCACACGCATAGGCGGCGAGCTCCTACTCCGTACCTACACATCAAATCTAAAGACTAATGCCCACTATCTGAATAAAACATTCACACATCCTAAAAACACACTCATTAGTCCTATTCACATCAATTGGCATCATGGTTATCTAAATTACATTGCAGTTGATTAGAAACTTATACTTAATTTACTTAATTAGTTCATTAATATTCATTTCATATCATTCAAATCATGCAAATTTATTTTTATTTACAATAGAAATAATTAATCATGTCAATCAATCAAATCCTAACATGTCATGCTAACAATTAACCATCTCAAATAATTAGGTCGAAGTTAAATACACATCCTGTTGTCAGTATTTGGCAACGATTAGGGGTTTGGTTGCATGTTTCGAGATTTAAATTCAGCACCCGGCTGGGCTTGAATTTCGAAAGAGTTTAGTGGGATGAATTCTAGCAAATCAGGTTTTTCGGCGGCTTCTAGTAATTTCTCGGTGACCTTCTAGTGGCTTTTTGGGATCTTTTCTCGCGATGTGGTTGGGATAATGGGTCGGCACTAGCTTGGTGAGCTTGACACAACCATGGTGGAGGCGAGGGTGATAGCGGCAGTGACGATTGTTGGTGGCAGCCATGGGTCGGTTGGGGCATCTTAGCTTGCCTGATCGGCCTTGTGCTAGTCTCGACAGTGGCGCCCAATGGGGGTAAGGGTTTGTCTGATTCGACGAGGCAGCGGCGGTAGAGTGGGGGAGTCCGAGTAGGGAGGGTGGCACATTTCAGTGGCTTAGTCATGTTGTGGAGGACAAGCAGCAGTTGGGATGGTGGGGGGCAGCTAGGTAACGCTAATATGGAGCTCGACGGTGTCGATCGGCGGCAGTGCGGTGGCTGGAGTTGGTGTTAATGGCGGCTTCAGGGCAGCGACCAGGGAGGAGGGGAGGAAACTTCGTGGTGAAGGGTTGGGGGTAGCAATCTTGCAATTAAAAGTTGTTTCGACTCCGATTTAATACAAAAATAATAACTAACTCCTAATAAATTCTAAAAAATCCAAAAAATATGGAAAAATACCATAAAAGATAGTACAATTAATAACATTTAAATAACATATTCTATAACAAATAACCTACCCAAACTACTATCTAACGTATCCTAATTCATTATTTGGCCTAAAAATAATTTTACGATCAAATATATAAAAAAATCTAGCATACTATAATATACTTTGATAACTTATTTCTCATCATTTTTTCTGACGTTATCATCATATACTCGGGTATACTTGACCCTCATCGCTCATAACACACAGTTGGCCTCGGCCAAGCATACATGTCATGAAACTAAGTTGACTTGAACCGATGGCTGAATCGACTGGTTTGCTAATATAAAACTCTGATTCAAGTCACAGTTTTTACAGCCTTCCCTCCTTAGAAAATTTCATCTTACAACATTTTGCCCAAGGAGGTTTCAAATGATCAATACTCTGAAAACCTAAATCTCAACTAGAGTACCTGGTCGTGAAGCTAGTTGGTCGAATATCTCTAGGTATCTATTCTTTATCTTGTTTTCACATTCGCATATAGATTCTTCAACTCCTCGTTGAGTTCATTACACTTGTACTAGTGGAACTTCTTTTCTTCTGAGAACCTTCACTCGACAATCTACAATCTTGACTGCATCCTCTGGGTACGTCAGTTTTGTTTGTAGCTCTATCTCTCTGAAATTGACGACATGAAAGTTTTCTCGATAGTATGCCTTGAGCAATGACACTTGGAAGACATTATGTACTGTTAACAGATGAAGCAGCAATGCTAGTCTCCACTCGTCAAATCCACTCAATCACGTCAAATGGTCCAATATATCATAGACTGAGTTTCCCACACATCCCGAATCTCATATTTCCCTTAGTCAAGGAGACCTTCAGGAAAATGTGATCTCCTAATGTAAAATGAACCTCACGTCTACGCTGATCAACATAACTTCTATATTTATCCTGAGATGACTTCATTCTCTTCCTAATCTGCAACACTATCTCTTGTGTCTGCTAGATCATTTCTAGCCCAACTACCACTGGTTCACTGCCCTGTACCCAACATACTAGGGATCTACATGGTCTACCATATAGTGCTTAGAATGGTGTCATTCTAATTGTGGTTTGATAGCATTTGTTGTACGAGAACTCTACTAGAGGTAGATGCTCTTACCGACTTCCTCCGAAGTCTAGAATGCACACTCAAAGAAAATCCTCTAGTATCTATATAGTCCTCTCAGTCTACCCATTTGTGTGAGGGTGAAAAGCTATGTTGAACCTTGACTCGATGCCAATAGCTGTCTGGAAAGCTTTCCAAAATCGGGATGTGAACCTTGGATCCTTGTTTGATATGATCTCATGTAGCACTCCATGAAGCCAAAGTGATCAGTGGGTAATCCATCCTGATTGGTATAAAGTGCGTGCTCTTTGTGAGTCCATCTACTATTACCCAGATAGCATCCTTTATTAGCAGGTCCTAGGCAAATTGACTACAAAGTTGTACGCTATGCTCTCCCACTTCCACTCTGGTTCTCGAATGGTTGTAGTGTTCCACCTAAATGTACATGTTCAGCTTTCACTTGCTAAAACACCAAACATCTAGCAATCGTGTCGTACACCTCTCTCTTCATTCCTGGCCAATAATGTGTATGTTGGACATCATGGTACATCTTCACTCCACCTAGATGCATTGTGCATCTTGATGTGTGAGCTTTGTAAAGAATCATACTTTGAAGTTCGGGATACTCTAGGAACCTTTGGCACAAATAGTCGACCTCTCAATTTGACTAATCCATTTGTGTTTGTGGCCAATTCCTTATATGTTCCCTGTTCCAACTACTTACTCAATTGTTTATCTTTCTCTTATGCGATCATGATCTATTCAAGTACACTTGGCTGAATGTTAGTCATGCTATTATTTCCAACTAATTGCCTTTGGCCTTTAGCATGCTGAGTCACTGACACTGGTGCCATTCTTGCTGAGCCTCAAACTAGCTTCCTTCTTAGAGCATCAACTACCACATCTGACTTGCCCTTGTGGTTCACTATGTCGATCTCATAATCTTATAACAACTCTAACCATCTTCTTTGTCCGCTATTCAAATCTTCTATGTAAAGATGTATTTTAGACTTGGTGATCAATCAAGAGTTTGAAAGACATTCCATATAAATAATGCCTCAATATTCTGAGAGCAAATATGACTGTTGCAAGCTATAGATCATGTATAGGATAGTTACTCTCATGCACCTTGAGCTAACAAGATACATAGGTTACAACTTTATCCTTCTACATCAAAACATAACCTAGACCAACTCCTGAGGCATCTATGTAGATCACAAAATCTTCGAGTCCTACTAGCAATGTGAGTGCAGGCGCCGAAGTAAACCTCTCCTTCAATGTCTTGAAACTCTACTTACATTCATCTCTCCATCTAAATGGTTCCTTCTTCCTATTTAGCCATGTAAGAGGAGCTGATATGGAAGAGAAAGTCTGCATGAACTATCGGTAGCAACCAGCTAGGCCAAGGAAACTTCGAACCTCTATAGGTCTCTTCGACTATTCCCAATGTACTACTCCTTCTATCTTGGCTGGATCCACTGAGATACGAGTTGCTGAGATGATATAGTTACAAAATTCACTTGTTAAAGCTAGAATCAGCACTTCAATAACTTTTCATACAAACTATGCTCTCTTAATGTCTGCAATGCAAGTCTTAGATGTTATTCATGCTCTTCCTTTGACGAAGAGTATACCAGTATGTCGTCTACAAAGATGATTAACAACTGATCACAATATGGATTGAACACTTTTTTCATCAAGTCCATAATGCTGCTGGAGCATTATTCCATGCAAAAGGCATGACCAAAAACTCGTAGTGGCATTTTCTAGTCTCAAATGTTGTCTGTGGAATGTCTACTACTTAAATTTTCAACTTGTAGTACCCTGACTTCAAATCAAACTTTGTGAAGACGACTACTAAGCTCAACAGGTTGAATAGATCATCAATGTGAGGAAGAGGGTATCTATTCTTAATAATTGCATGGTTTAGCATCCTGTAATGGATGAATAAACGCATGTTTCCATCCTTTTTCCTCATAAATAGCACAAGTGCACCCCAAGGATGGACAATCAGTCTGATGAACACTTGATCCAAGAGTGTATGTAACTTCCTTATGCTCAAGAGGTGTCATTTTGTACGGAGCTCTAGAGATCTGTGTTGTGCCTAAAATCAATTCAATGGTGAGATCTACTTCTCTGTCTGGCTGTAATCTAGTAATCTCATCTATAAATACATCAACAAATTCTCTGACCATTGGAATCTATTCAATGTTCAATCTTTCATGGTTCTTTGCTTGAATATCGAGTTTATTCCAAATATCACATCAAATTTGTGTAGCTTGAACAATATCAAATCAGCTACAAGCTGTCATTGTTGAATCTCAACAAGGATATTACCCACACACTCACTTGTAGCTATAACACTACCAATGGGAGTGGACACTAATAGTGAATGTCATAATTATTCTATCTTGCCTCTAATTCTACTTAAGTGTGTGCGTGAATAAAGGAATGTGTGCAACCAGAGTTAAATAGAACTCGCATAGGTACAAAGCCTACTAGAAATGTACCTGTCACAAATGTTGTGTCCTCAAGTGCCTCTGCCACTGTGGTTGTATACATCCTTACTAGCTACTGTTGTACTGGGGCAGGAAGTTTTGTTGGTATCACCACCTAATTTTGATCCCTTTGATCCCGAGCTAGTGGTGCCTATTGTCCACCTATCCCGTGTCTGGCTTATCTTGCATCATATACCCTCTCTGGTTTTGTCCCCTCTGTTGATGTCTAGGTGGTTGTTACTCTTCGTCTATCTGGCCCTTACTGTGACCCTGTTGGCCTCTCTGTTGTTGCTGATGCTGTGGAGCTAGAAGTGTAAGTCTATGTGGAGGTGTTGGAAGTGTCCGCGTTGGACAGTCTGCGGTTCTATGCCCTGGTTGACTACAATTGTAGCATGCGATAGTTCCTACTCTGCACTCAGCAGATCTATGTCTTGACTGTTGTCCTGAACCTAGCTATCCATAGCCCTCATGGCTACTGGTGCATCTGTTCGATGTCTCTGTTGTGCTCCCCTGCTCTCACTAATATGGCTATCAATTTTGCTGCCTCTAATTAAAATCTTGGCGAGGTCGAGTAGCAATAACTCATTTTGCCAGAACTAGTTTTGCCTCACCTGCAGCTCTCACCATATAGCAAAAAGTGGTAAATTTTCTATCCAAATAGGCCATACAGATCTCATGATGAAGACCCTCATAAAAGCATTCTATTCTCTTCTCAATTGGAACCAAATCCGGTGCAAACTTTTCTAGAGCTTTGAACCTGGTCTTATATTGCACCACTGTCATGGGACCCTGTTTTAGTGTTTTCAATTCCTGCTCCTTTCACTTCCTGACATCTGACGAGAAGTAATTCCCATTGAATTCTCCTTTGAATTCTTCCTAGGTGATGCCCTAAGGTTTCCGATGGGAAAATGTGGAACCCATCACCACCCACCATATCCTGGCTTCATCTTGGAATGCCCTTGTAACGATGCATACCCTGTGCTCCATTGGACATGTCATACTTTCCAACACTCACATGGATGATGATATTCACATGCATGCCTCTTCTACATCCAACTTCCTAAAAAATGGATGTCCACCATTCTTCACAAATTTCTCATCCTGCCTCAATTTTAAATTTTTTGACTTTGCAGATCTATTAGACCCTTCTCATAGCTCATATTGCAAAAACTGTGGTCCTGTACCTGTTGTTACACTATCAAATACTACTCCTCCACTTCCACTTGTAGTTTGCCTGCTACCTGCTATTGCGAGTCTACCATCTGGGCTCATTCTTGTCTAAAATAGGGCAAACAAAGGAGTTGTTGGAGTAGTTCTTTGATGCAGTGGTGGAGGAGGAGGCAGAGGTAGAGGGCCCATGGGAATTTTTGGCTCTCCTCATCCCTCGTCAGCCACTACTAGTCTCTTCTTTGTTTTGGCCACTAAATGAGCTATCCGTCTAAGCTCTCTCCAAAATTCCTCTTGGTTCTGCTGCATCTGCATTTGAGCCTTAGCCAATGTAGCAATCGCTCAACTAATGCTACTGTGATGACGGTCATGGTGACGACTCTCACTGTATCAACTAACGGAGATTGTCACACTGGGCTCTCTTGGTGCCATGGTAGTCCTCGGTCAGCTAGATGCTATGTCGCTGTGATTGGTCTTGTCTGGGCAATGGAGGGGAAGTGGTCCTAATCTGTGTCTTGGGAATCTGTCTCACCATCCTGTTAAATTTCTTGTCCAACTTGAACATACTGCTACACCACTAATCGGTAAAAAAATCTGCAAACAAAAACAACAAAACAGAAATATACCTATTGGCACAACTTGGAGCAGCATTTGCACACATATAACCTATAATAACATTTACCATCTCATCAACCAAGGGTTAAGTCTGATACCAAAACTGTAAAACTCCATTTCGGTTCACCGATGAACCGGACCAAAAATGCTATTGAGGATCAAACAATTCGCTAATTTACTTATTTCAGTCAAGCTAACACAGATCTACCCTTGGCGTCTAAAGATGGTGATACAAACATTCAATTCATGGATGAGATGCTTAGGCTGTAACACTATTCTAGATGAATGCTATGAATGCCTTTAGTACCCTTTAAATCCACAAGTTTAGATATGTGCTCCATTGCAGTACCCATAATCCTCCACATTTCTTTGGTATTGAAGAACTCAAAATATAGAGTTGTCAGGATCCCTCGGAAATGAAATGACCCGCTCACCAATCTATAGCCTGCTTTGATTGTCACGTGCAAGGGCTCGCGGTGTGCCCGAGTCAACTTTTCCCTTGTCTCACATCTCACTGGAAAGATAACAAATCTATATATATATATATATATATATATATATATAGGTCTGGGTAGGAATTTCAATATAGTTGGCCTGGCAGCATCATGATCTGGTTTCGAGCTTTCTAAAACAAGCTCGAGACATCTCATCCTCAAAGGTTATTAATCCAGAAATGCAATCTACTAAATGGCTCGCACGGAGTGGGATACAATAAATCTACCACTTGATACGTCCACTTACCTGTCAAATTAAATTATGGAAATGTGAGAGATCAAACCAGAAGTGAGTCCTAAGCGGACTTGGTAGAAGCTCAAATTGTTTCCATGCGCTTAGGCAGTGAGATCCTATTCTGTACCTATACATCAAATGTAATGACCCAACCCAAAGTGCAACATAATAGGCTAAATCATTTCTTTAAAAGTGGTTTACCAAGTTAAAGATCTATAGTCTATTCCCACTTATAAATAGGATTTTATCCCCGTAGGTATTAGATGTAAGACTAAGTTGAGGGATTTCACAATCTACCCACCTTAGGAAATTTTATCCCCAAAATTCTTAGACTTGGCCCATTGGTAACATCAGCACACGTCCTACTCTGGCCCGTGACCAGCAGCCTTAGCGAATGTCCCTAGTCTAGCCTATCATTTAACACAGAACAAGGTTGCTCTAATACCAATTGTAACAACCCAGCCCAAAGTACAGCATAATAGGCTAAATTATTTCTTTATAAGTGGTTATCCAATCTATTCCTACTTAAAAACATGATTTTATCCCAGTAGGTATTAGATATGAGACTAAGTTGAAAGATCTTACATCAAATCAAAGGCTAACGCCTACTATCTAAATGATGCATTCACACATCCTAAATAACACACTCATTAGTTGTATTCACATCATGGTTATCTAAATTACATTGTAGTTAATTCGAAACTTATACTTAATTTACTTAATTATTTCATTAGCATTCATTTTAAATCATCCAAATCTTACAAATTTATTTTTATTTACAATTGAAGTAATTAATCATGTCAATAAATTAAATCCTAACATGTCATGCTAATAATTATCTATTTTAAATAATTAGATTGAAGTTAATTATACTTTGTATCATGAGCAATTGGCGATGATGAGGGGTCCGGTCGTGTTTTTCGGGACTCAAATTTGGCACCCGGAGGTGTCCGAAGTTCGATAGAGTTGGGCGGGATGAATTCGGCAAAAACCTGAAGATATCCAATAAATTCCACTAAATTTGATTTTCCGGCTGTTTTTCAGAGGCTTACCTGTGTTTTTCCTGCAGTGTAGTTGGGGCTATGTGTTGGCACTGGCTCGGCAAGCTCGACACAGCTAGGGTGGAGGTGAGGGCGATGGGAGTGGCGAGAGTTGCCGACGATAGCCATGGGTCGGTTGGGGTAGTTTGGGTTGCCCGATTGGCCTTGTGCCCGTTTCAACAGTGGCGTAGGGTGGGGGAAGGGCTTAGAACATGTGTTATTAAACTAAATCGATTCAAACTGGCAGCTAAATCGACTAATTTGTTAACGTAAAACTCTAACTCAAGTCATATGTTTTACAAAAAATGATAAATATTAAAAGATTCAACTAATAAAAATACAACAAAAAAATAAAATTATTATACCCTATGTTTTCATTAAAGTAGAGTTTAAAAATATCATCATTATATAATATGAGGATTTATTTATAAAATTAAAGTCAATCTTTCACATATGTCGCATATGCTACTGTATTTGTTTATTTATTGAGAAAAAGGAGATCTAAAAATTTTGTCTATAAGATTGATCAGCTAAGTAAAATACAACAATAAATAAATAAATTATCACAACTTATCTATCTATTTATCAGTATTAATGGCCCCTTTTTCTTAAAAAGTCCAAAAATCGAATTCACCGGCTCGGCGTTGCGCTTTCCATTTTATTTCAATCCATGTCAACCAAGTACCAAATGTACCCACCCAGCCACGCAAAGCACACCTCTTAAATCCATGGTTGCATGAATCAGAATCGGAATCGGAATCGGTCTGAATCGGCCAAGAATCGGTTCAGTTGAATCGGTCCAAATTAATTTAATCGGTCATATATAATAATTTGACAATTTACAATATAAATATATTAAAATTGGGTATTGATGTTATTTTGATATTATTCTGTGTATTATAGTTTATGATATTTTTTAAATATTTTTTAAGATTTTTTTAAATTATTTAGAATTAATTATTATTTTTGACTCGGGTTAGACACAAGTCAACTTTTAATTACGAGAATGCCACCCTCCCCTCTCTACCCCGCCGCCGCCGGCGCCCGGTCGGCGGCGAGCCTCGCGGCGGCGATGTCGGAGGATGTCGGTAGCCCGGTCGGACGAACCGTCGGCCGGCCGAATCGCGGCGGAATCGGGCGGAAGCGCGGTGGAAGCGTCGGACGGCGGAAGCCGAGTTCGGGCGGCGGTCGCAGCGTCTGCGGCGGAATCGCGGCAGAGGGCGGAGCTGAGGTCGGAATCGGGCGACGGTGGCGTGGTCGGACAGAGCTGAGGTCGGACGGTGGAAGCGCGGCGGAGGGCGGCGGAGCGAACGCGGCGGCGGAATCGGGGGAGAGGGTTTGATTTAAGTTTTTAAATCCAAATTACCATTTTGCCCATGCTTAAATAATTTAATAAAAATTATACCTAGGGTATTTTGGTAATTTTGCAATAAAACCGATTCCGATTTAAATTGGCCGATTCCGATTCCGAGTTAAATCGGTCGGAATCGGCCGAAACCAGCCGATTCAAGACCCGATTCGGGGTCAACTGAGTCGGCCCCGAAATCGGATCGGCGTGACGCCGATCCGATTTAAATCGGCCGATTCCGCATGGAATCGGCCGATTTGTGCATCACTGCTTAAATCAGCACTCCGGACTGTAATTGCACGACAAAATCAGGGTTCTTTTTGGTTACTTGATTCGAAGTTTCGAGCCCATTCGGGACGAACGTGGAAGACGCGCATAGAAGCTCCCATAACCATGACCACCCTCTCCCCCCATCCTTATATATTATATCTTCCCTTAGTACCTCCCGCCGTCGCTTCAGATCAATACCTCTGCAACACACTCGTCCCAACAAAATTCCTTGACTACTTCCACAGCTAAGTTAGCTAGCGAGCAAGCAATGGACGTGAGAATGTTCGGCTTCGACAACCCCATCCTGTCCACCCTGCATCACCTCATGGACGTGCCGGAAGAGACGGAGAAGTCTTCAACGCGCCGACGAGGACCTAGGTCCGGGACGCCAAGGCCATGGCCGCCACCCCCGCCGACGTGAAGGTGTACCCCAACTCCTACGTCTTCGTAGTGGACATGCCGGGGCTCAAGTCCGGCGACATCAAGGTGCAGTTGGAGGACGACAACGTGCTGGTGATCAGCGGGGAGAGGAAGCGGGAGGAGGAGAAGGAGGGGGCCAAGTACGTGAGGATGGAGCGGCGGGTGGGCAAATTCATGCGCAAGTTCTCGCTGCCGGAGAACGCTGACACCGACGGCGTCTCCGCCGTGTGCCAGGACGGGGTGTTGACTGTGACCGTGAAGAAGCTGCCGCCGCCGGAGCCGAAGAAACCCAAGTCAATTGAGATCTAGGTCGCTTGAGCCATTGCTTTAGTAATTTGCAGTGTTAACGAATTGTATGTGTGTGTGTGTATACAAAGGGAGACAGAGTGGGCGCTCTGTTTTGTGTCTCTGGTTTAGGTGTGAGTTGTTTTTTACTTGGAGGAGCATGAGAGAGTGAGGTTGATGTTATGAGCAAATGAAGTTCTGATTTGTATATGATTTGGTAGTCATCTCCTCAATCCTCATTTGCTATTATCATGTTTGCTACGAAATTCGTTTCCACCTATTTCTTACTAGAACTCTTTACATTTAGTATTATAATAACATTTAGTATTGCTTACAATGGAAGTGTTTTGCAGAATGACATGCGGTTTGGGAATGTAAGATCGGGCAATGGGATTATAATTTTTAACTTGTCAAACAGAAATGATTTATCATTATTAATGTTACGTACATGTGAATTTAGAGTTTAGGTTTATTGGTCGAATTTAAGGGTTATTGATCAATCGGAGTGTTTGCAAACGGTGTGAGTGTAAGTATAATAAGGGAGATAAATGTGTGCTCTGTTTTGTGTTTCTGGTTTGAAGTGTTAGTGTTTGCTTGAAGGAGTAAAGAGGAAAAGGTTGATGTCATGGACAAACGAGGTTATGGTCGGCAGATATTTGAAACTTTCCTGGTGAACGAAATTTGGGTATGTTTTGTATTGGGTGATAGAGTTGTTATGACCCGTGGATGTTTAAAGTTTTTTGCGGTATGATATTTGGTTTTTCAATTTTCGTTGGCGGGATTATGCTCCGGTAGATTGTGCTCTAGTTTAAAACATAAATTAAATTATTATAATTTATTTTTTTATTTAATTATTGTAGTCTATTTTCTATTTAATTATAATATTATCCGGTGAACCCAACTAGTTCTTACATCCTCTTATCGGGTAAAACATGAATTTAAAATTATAAAATGACATTTCGGCTCTCTCAAGAAGCGGACTAAAAATTTTACCAACGACTAAACTGTTCGCTAATCTACTTAATTTAATCAAACCAACCTATATATACCATCAGTGTCTCACGAGAATGATGCTGTAAAGACTATGAAAAAATATTTTATGCTGTTTAAAAATAATTGACTCAGTCTGGGAAGGTTCGAACGAGTCAGTAAATAAAGTGATTTAATACTAGGGAAATAAAGTGATTATTTTAATAACGAGTGAGTAAGGTAGAAAATAAGTTATTAATTATAATCGTGTAAAAATCACAAGCGTTGAACCTAAATAACATAATGAAAATAAATGAAGTTCAAACCTTTATTGTGTTGAAAATTTAAAATAATTGTATTAGTAATATCTTTGAATTAGGATAGTACAAACCATTTTAAATAATTTAATCTAATGACTTAATTAATTAAATTACTATTAATAATGACAATGATTAAAGATTAAAACCGTAAACTAAATCGTCAAGATCGTGGTTAAGTAATTATCATCTCAAAGGAAAATATACTAATAATAGTAATTAAATACTTAAATACTTGTTTATAAGTTAATAATTAATTTATCATTAGTGAAGTGTGAATTATGATTTAAATAATTAATTTAAAATGTAAAGTAGGACTTAAATGATTATGTCACATGAAGAATTTAATATTTAAGATTGTTAAATGTTGTATGCTTTATGTTGTCAAATTTTGATAATGATATATATATATTAGTCATATAGTTGTATGCATTTCTACTCGAATAAAATTATACGTGTGTATAATTTTATATTCTCGTTCAGATTATGATCGTTGATCACGGTTGCAGGTTCACTTACGAATTATCCAGGTCCGTATAATTATTTGAAATGTTGTATTTTCTCTTTGGCTGCCCTGGTTGGCCTGAGCCCAGATTCGACCACTATGCATCAAGTGCAATCGGGGTCAAGGAATTGACTTAGTCCGACACGGGGCCGTACTGTTTAAAATTACTATGTGGGAGTCTTGGTCAACTTGAGTTCATATCCGACCACCATGCGCTGAGTACAACCGTGGTTGACTCAATTCGACGCAAGGCAACACCCCTTGAAAGATTGAATACCTACCCCCATGCCGAAAGGGGTGACAGGGTGCACTGGCACAAGACGGCTCATTATGCACTTGTGATACTGAGAAAGTGAGTCAATGACAAATATCGGTAACTACATGCCATGGGCCATGTAGCGTGTATGCGCATGCATGGGATTGGACCTGGATGGGGTGGCCACCCCTCCTAGCATATTAAGAACTCGGCATAGGCATCGCCAATGACCAAGCTCACAAGGAAGGGAGTCAAGTTCGAATGGAGTAGTAAGTGTGAGGAGAGTTTCCAGTCTCTGAAGAAGAGTCTAACAACTGCACCAGTCTTGACATTGCCAAATGGTAATGAAGAATTCGTAGTCTTCAGTGATGCATCCCGGTTGGGTTTAGGATGTGTCCTTATGCAGGGAGGTAAAGTGGTGGCCTATGCCTCTCGTCAATTGAAGAATTATGAGCAAAATTATGCAACCCATGACTTGGAACTGGCAGCAGTGGTTTTTGCCCTAAAGATTTGGAGACACTACTTGTATGGAGCCTAGTTCAAAGTTTTCACTGATCACCAGAGTTTGAAGTATATCTTCACCCATAATGACATTAACCTTCGACAGAGGCGGTGGATAGAATATTTGAAGGACTATGACTTCCAAATCTTATACCACCCATGGAAATAGAATGTGGTAGAAGACGCGTTGAGTTGGAAGGGCAAAGTGAACAAAGGTCAATAGCTAGCTAGACTTTGGGCCATGTCAGCAGAAGTGGTGGCTATCAACCCTGTAGAGCAACTAATAGAATTACTGGCAAATTTGGTTATTTCATGATTTGGTTGATCGTGTTAAGCTAACATAAATGGGAGATGAGGAGCTGAATGAACTGTTGGACAAGACTCCTGACATTGTAGCTGATTCCAAAATTGTGATCAGATTTAGAGGAAGGTTGTGTGTACCCAAGGATGATTCATTGAGGCAGAATATCTTGGAGGAGGCCCATCGCTCAAAGCTCTCGAACACCCTAGAGTTACTAAAATGTATCAGGATTTAAAGCGAACCTACTGGTGGATTGGGATGAAGAGAGATGTTGTGGATTTTGTCTCCAAGTGTCAGACTTGCCAACAGATCAAAACCCAACATCAACTACCTGGAGGACTATTGCAACCTTTAGAAATGCCAACTTGGAAATAGGAGTGTGTCACATGCGATTTTATTGCAAAACTCCCAAGGACTCAGAAGAAGCATGACTCCATATGGGTGGTTGTGGATCGACTAACTAAAGTAGCTCACTTCATCCCCACGAAATCAATGAGGACTGCGGAATACCTGGCAGATTGTATGTCGACAATATTATCAAGTTGCATGGGATTCCAAAGGAGATAGTTTCTGACCGAGATCCCCTATTCACCTCACATTTCTGGGAAGCTTTCCAAAAAGCCATGGGGACCCAAATCAAGCTGAGTATAGCATATCATTCCCAAACTAATGGTCAGAGTGAAAGGACTATTCAAACTTCGGAAGATTTGTTGCGAGCTTGTATTCTTGACTGGGGAGGTGGCTGGGAGAAACACTTAGCCTTGGCTGAATTTACTTACAATAACTCTTATTAAGATAGTATAGGGATGACACCATTTGAAGCCTTATATGGTAGGCCCTGCAGGTCTCCATCGTGCTGGCTGGAGTCTACCGAAACAGTTATAGTCAGGCCAAAGATGGCGAGGGAAGCAACTGAAAAGGGTGAAACTCATTCAGCAAAGGCTGAAGGACGCTCAGGATTGACAGAAGAGTTATGCTGATACTTGAAGGAGGGACCTAGAGTTCCAAGTTAGGGAGTTTGTGTACCTAAAGACATCTCCTAGGAAGGGGGTGATCAGATTTAGAACATCAGGGAAGTTGAAGCCAAGATTGATAGGACCGTTCCCAATCCTGGATCGAGTTGGAAATTGTGCATATAGACTAGCATTGCCACCAAGCCTAGTTAGAGTACACAATGTTTTCCATGTGTCAATGCTAAAGAAATATGTATGAGATGAAGATTATATAATCACAAATTTTGAAGACTTAGAGCTATAATCAAATTTAATCTTACGAGAAAAGCCGATTTGCATCCTAGCAAGAGAAATAAAGACACTCAGGAACAAGGAAATTCCTTTGGTAAAAGTATTATGGAAAAATCAGGGGTCAGAGGAAGCTACATGGGAGACTGAACAAGAAATGGCAAGGAGATACCCTAGCCTAATCGTGGCATAAGATTCTTGTAATTGTAGTAGCAGGGACCGATCCTGAAGAAATAATTAATCATGATTGTTTTGTTGCCCGGTATGATATTTCGGGGACGAAATATTTCTAAGTTGGGGAGATTGTGAAGACTGTGAAAATTTTTTGTTTACATTGTTTAAAAATAATTGACTCGGTTTGGGAAGGATCGAACATTGGATTATTATTATTATTATTATATTATTGTTATATTATATTCTCTACTCGGTTAAATATTATATTTTATTCTTTACCCGGTTAAATGAACTACTGGTGTTGGGGTTTTTCCAATACCCTACTCGTCATTTTCATTTTATTTTATGAGGGGGTGTCTTCCTCACCCTAGCCGTCATTCTCATCTTCTTCCCCTTTCTCTCTTATTTGCTCTCCTCTCTTGGCGACATTCTTACACCTCATCTTCATGTCTTGTTCGGTATGCATTCCTTGTCATTCTTTTACTCATTTTGGTTGCTATTTTGTTTTCCTATAAACATGCATTTCATGACTGCCATGCTAATTTTTGTTGCTTCATCAATTCATGATCGCCTTGCTTTTGTTGTTGCTTCATCAACGTCCTATGCTATGTAATTGGTTTGTTTAGTATAACTGAGTTGCAGTCTCTAGCGTCTTATGATTTCTATGCATGGGGTTTGGATAGTGGGCAACGCTGTGGGGAATTCCTTCGGTGCTTGTCAAGTTAAGCATCCATACCAGTTCGTTGGGCAAGGCTCACGCCATGCATGCTTGCAGTGCTTGGCTTGAGGTTGTGGGTTATCGTGCGGGGAGGAGGGGAGCATTCCTGGTGGTGCTACTGGCCGGACGGTGTATGCCTTGCATTCCTGACGGTACGGTTGGCCAGGCGTTGTGTGTCTTGGTGCAAGACAGGGTTCGACGTGGATAGTTGCTGTAAAGCACGCATTTTAGGCTTCCAATTGGATTGCTGGGGAAGGTTGTAGTTGATGGAGAACGTGATCTGGTTTTGGTGCCAAGATAAGGGTTGGAGAAGAAGGACGGGTCTGTTTTTGGTGCCAAAGATGAGGTTTGGAGAAGAGAAGAGCGTCGGGGAAGAAGAAGATGGCAAATTTGTAAATATTACTTGACTCAACGCGGCTCGAGTTAAAAAATAATACTAACTCGTAATAAATCCTAAAAAAATTATTATTCTAATGGTTATGGGTTACATTTGCAAAAACGAATTAATTATTATACGAAATGAACATGAGTAATAAAAATATGGCAATGATAAACTGTTAAAAATTAATCGGTATATTATAAGCTATTAAATTAAATCGGATGGTTATAAGTGATTAATGAAATAAAAATTTCACCTTTACCATATTAAATTTAATACTAGGTAAATAAAGTGATTAATTTAATAACGAGTCAGTAAGGTAGAAAATGGGTTATTAAATTATAATCGTGTAAAAATCACAAGCGTTGAACCTAAATAACATAATGAAAATAAATAAAGTTCAAACCTTTATTGTGTTGAATAATTTAAAATAATTGTATTAGTAATATCTTTGAATTAGGATAGTACAAATCATTTTAAATAATTTAATCTAACGACTTAACTAATTAAATTGCTATTAATAATGACAATGATTAAAGATTAAAACCGTAAACTAAATCATCAAGATCGTGGTTAAGTAATTATCATCTCAAAGGAAAATATACTAATAATAGTAATTAAATACTTGTTTATAAGTTAATAATTAATTTATCATTAGTGAAGTGTGAATTATGATTTAGATAATTAATTTAAAATATAAAGTAGGACTTAAATGATTATGTCACATAAAGAATTTAATATTTAAGATTGTTGAATGTTGCATGCTTTATGTTGTCGAATTTTGATAATGATATATATATATATATATATATAATATATATATATATATATATTAGTCATGTAGTTGCATACATTTCTACTCGAATAAAATTATACTTATGTATAATTTTATATTTTCGTTCAGATTAGGATCGTTGGTCATGATTACAAGTTCACTTACGAACTATCCAGGTCTGTATATTTATTTGAAATGTTGTATTTTCTCTTTTTGGCTGCCCTGGTCGGCTTATGCCCAGATTCGACCACCATGCACCGAGTGCAACTGGGGTCAAGGAATTGACTCAGTCCGATGCGGGACCGCACCCATAAAATTACTATGTAGGAGTCTTGGTCAACTTGAGTTAATATTCGACCACTATGCGCCGAGCACAACCGAGGTCAACTTAATTCGACGCAGGGCAGCACCCCTGAAAGATTGAATACCTGCCCCCATGTTGAAAGGGGTGACAGGGCGCAATGGCACAGACGGCTCATTATGCACTTGTGATACTGAGAGAGTGAGTCAATGATAAATATCGGTAACTACAGGCTGTGGGCAATGTAGCGTGTGTGCGTATGCATGGGATTGGAGCTGGATGGGGTGGCCACCCCTCCCAACATATTAAGAGCTCGGCATAGGCTCATAACAACTAAAAGTCTCGAAAAATGATAATAGGGAGTATATTGACTTGTTTTATTTAATAATGTGGCTTAGTGGTTTTATCACTAACACGGAATTGCCTCCGCAGGTGAGTAGCTTTAGACTGAGGATTAAGAGTGTTGTTGGTGGTTCTTTTACCAACCTAAGGTTTGGTGAATTGATAATAAATTAGACTTCCTTTTATTCTTTTGCGTTATAAATGTGGCTATGGGAAACAATGAGAGACTGCATGACGTTATTTTTATGCATTGTCACATGCTATTAAAACATGATTTATTTTTATGATTTATAAATTTTCTAGACTTATTTACCATGTTATGATTCATGTTCATGAATAGTATGTTTACAACATTTAATTTTTTTAAGTAACACTCTGGCCGGTTACAGTAGGTCGTTACAGATTTAATGCATATATGAGATGCATAAGTTTTAAGCTTTGACGTTGTTCTAAATTAATGATATTAGATGCAATTCATGTTCAAAACAAACAAACTCGTTAAAAACATGAAAAACACTGATTTTTGATGCAAACAAACTGTACCTCTCTAAAAGTGTAATAAGGACCGGCCAGCATTAACAATATATATATATATATATATATATATAACAATAAAAACGTTAAATATTGCTAAAGCATTGTATTTTTCCCCAAAAATCACATTATAATCATTTCATCTTTTTGAGTGTCATCTACTTCCATTCTATACACAATATTATCACACACAAAAACATTTCATGATTTTCTCACAGCATTCCTCAAATTAAACATTCCAGCAAATATATCCATAACCATTAACAATAGTTCACCATGCCACATTTTCATTCCATCTCGGCAGGTACATGTGTGTAATTTGTATTGATGCTCCTCTGCATTTCCTACAATGCTCTATCATTTAGGATATATATATATATATATATATATATATATATAATACAAAAGTTAGTAACAAGTGTTACTGGTTTATAAATAACTAATAATCAAATTGGCACAAGAGAGTTGACGCTCATGTTAAATGAAATCATTTATATACTTCTGCATAATAATCACATATAAGGGCAATAATCAAGAGCCATAACCCTCAGTTTAACGAACGTCCCATTCTAACTCGTCAGATGTGTCACCATTTTAAACTATCCCATATTAGAGAAAATCAATTATCCAAAAGCCCTCTACATCTTCACAAATCTAAGTGTATATATATATATATTATAATAATAATAATAATAATAATAATAATAATAATAATAATAATAATGTTGCAATGCGTTGCAGCTTTTTTGTAGCACATTGCAGCGCACGGCCCGTGGGCCGTTGGATGAAAATCCAATGGCCCACGGGCCTCAAGTCCACAGTCCAGCCCGTTCAACCCGCCTAACCTGTCTGACTGCCCATATGCCCGAACCCGCCACCTGCCCAACGTCGCTCGCCTGAGAGTGCCGCCCGGCCTACGTCGCCCGCCCGACAGCGCCGCCCACCCGAGCCCGCTGCTGCCCTGCGACCGACCCTGCCCCAGACGCGGCTGGGGCTTCATTGTAAGCGCCGCCAGCCGGGCCCCGTACGCAGCCCTGCGCCGTGCCCGCCACCGCGACCCACTCCACAGCCCCGCAAGCCGGCAGCCCGCCGGCCCGGCGCCCCCCTCCCCCGCCCACCTCGTCGTGGCCCCCATGCCGCCCGCCCTCAGACGCTGCCGAGCAGGTCGGACGGGTTAGGCGGGTCAGCCGGGTGAGGCTGTGGATTTGAGGCCCGTAGGCGTTGGATTTTCATCCAACGGCCCACGGGCCGTGCACTGCAAGAGGGCTACAGCGCATTGCGGCCAGCCCTATATATATATATATATATATATATATATATATATATATATATATATATATAAACTAAAATTCAACTTAAAAAAAAATTCACAAAAAATGTCACAAAAATCCTAACAGCAATTCATAAAAACAGTAATTTGTACAAAAATTACTTTTCAGCAATAACAAACAGTATTTACTTAATTAAATCCTTAAGTTTTCCGCATTTTTATAACAATTTTGTAAAAAAAAATTAATACATACAATTTTCAGATATTATAATTTTCAAATTTAATACATACAATTCAACAATACATATGCAAATCATCCAAAATCATATGTATATATATATATATATATATATATATATACTTTAATTCAAACAATATTACAATATTTTATAGGAAGTCTACAAGAATTAAAATCAAGATCTCAAGAATTAATTATGAATATTAGATGTCCTACTTTAACACATTTTAGATGGTATCAAGATACATTTTTAACTTTATTATATCAAAGAGATGATTCAAATTCAGATCTTTGGAAAGAAAGATTTATTTCTGGTTTACCTAGTCTTTTTGCGGAGAAAATTAGAACAAAGTTAAGAGAACAAAATAATGGAAGCATTCCTTATGAAAATTATACCTTTGGACAATTAAAAGGTATAGTTATAGCAGAAGGATTAAGTTTATGTAATGATTTATCTTTAAGAAATCAATTAAAAAGCAAAAACTTTTAGGTAGAAAAGAATTAGGTGAATTTTGTAACCAATTTGGAACAAATTTAACTTCTCAATATTCTCCTAAAACTTTTCCTAAAAATAAAAATAAAAAGAATAAAAGACCTTTTATTCCATATTACAGAAAAAGGAAAAGTGGGAAAAAAGAAAACCTAGAAAGAAAACCTAAAAAGAAAAATGTGAAATATAAGAAAAATAAAGATTTTGCAACATCTTCAAAACCTATAAAACCTTTAGTTTGTTGGGAATGTGGAAAACCTGGTCATACCAGAAATCAATGCAAATTACAAAAGAAAATAAGAGAATTAAATATTCCGGAAGAAGAAAAAGAATCATTACTGAACTTATTACAAGATTCAGATAACACTTCTACTTCTGAATATGAAGCGTTAGAAATTAACACAGATGAAGAAACTACTAGTATTAGTTCCAGTAGTTCTTGTGAATGTAATTATAATAACATTATGGATTTAAATAAAATTAATATTAATGTAATTTCTGCACAAGAAGAATTATTATTAGATATGATTGACAATATTTCTGATAAAGAAGAAAAAGGAAATATATGGAAAGAATCATAGAATCTAATAAACCTCAAAAAGATGAAAGAAGATTTAAACCTCAGGTAGAAGCAGTATTAAATCCATCATATACAATGACTGAAGTATTAACAAGAGTAAAACCTGAAAAACCTATTACTATAAATGATTTAAGAAAAGAAATAAATGATCTTAAAACAGAAATTTCTAATTTAAAAAGAAGAATAGAAATTTTAGAATTAAATAATGAAATTCAAGATCATAATTCGGAAAACACTGAAGAAGATTTAAAAGTCTTTGAAGATTTAAATACTTTCCATATAGGGGAATCTTCTAAACAATCAGAAACCCAACAAGAAGAAAATTATTTAAACATAATAGAACAAACTATTACACGAAAATATGTATTAAAAATAAAAATAATCATTAAAAATGAATTTAGTTTAGAAACTTTAGCATTAGTAGATACAGGAGCAGATAGAAATATTATCCAAGAAAGATTAATTCCTACTAAATATTATAAGAAAACAACTCAAACTCTTTCCGCAGCTAATGAGGAAAGATTAAAAGTTAATTATAAACTTCCCAATGCTGTAGTATGCATAGGAGAAGTAAGAATGTATTTAACCTTTATTTTAGTAAAAAACATTGGTTCAGAAGTAATTTTAGGAAATCCTTTCACGGCTTTAATAGAACCTTTCTTTATAGATGATATAGGAATTCATACACATTTACAAGGAAAGGATATTACTTTTAAATTAGAATTTCCTAAAAGACAAACATTCATTTCTGTTATGAAAAATAAACAGAAATAAAAAATTAAACAAATAACTTATTTACAAGAAGAAGTAAATCAGTTAATATTAGAAACAAAACTTAAGACACCAATGATAGAAAATAGAATAAAGGATATTAAAAATCTTTTTGAAAAAGATTTATGTAATGACTTACCTAGTGCTTTTTGGAATAGGAAGAAACATGAAGTTTCTCTTCCCTATGAAACAGGGTTTACAGATAAATTAATTCCTACAAAAGCAAGACCAATTCAAATGAATCAAGAATTGGTTGAGTATTGTCAAAAAGAAATTAACAAATTACTAGAAAATAAATTAATTCGTGAAAGTAAATCTCCATGGTCTTGTGCAGCCTTTTATGTGTTTAAAGCATCAGAAATAGAAAGAGGTGCACCAAGATTAGTTATAAACTATAAACCTTTAAATAAAGTTTTAAAATGGATTCGATATCCCATTCCAAATAAAAAAGATTTATTAAAAAGACTTTATAATGCTCAAATATTTAGTAAATTTGATTTAAAATCAGGCTTTTGGCAAATACAAATAAAAGAAGAAGATAGATATAAAACAACTTTTAACGTTCCCTTTGGACAATATGAATGGAACGTTATGTCTTTTGGATTAAAAAATGCTCCTTCAGAATTTCAAAAAATTATGAATGATATCTTTTATCCATATGTTAGTTTCATAATCGTCTATATTGATGATGTATTAGTTTATAGTAATTCAATTGATCAACATTTTAAACATTTAAATCAATTTTATAAAATAGCAATAACAAATGGAATAGTTTTATCAAAATCTAAAATGAATCTAGTACAAACTCAAATTCGTTATTTAGGACATAACATTGAAAAAGGAAATATAAAACCAATACAACGTGTATTAGAATTCTCTAATAACTTTCCAGATAAAATCTTAGATAAAAATCAGTTACAAAGATTTTTAGGAAGTTTAAATTACATTTCTGACTTTTACAAAGATTTAGCTTTTGATTGTAAACTTTTGTTTAAAAGACTGAAAAAGAATCCACCACCTTGGACAGACGCTCACACTAGAGCTGTACAAAACATAAAACAAAAAAGTAAATATATTCCTTGTTTAACTTTACCACATCCTTCAGCTTTAAAGATAGTGGAAACAGATGCTTCTGCCCTCGGATTTGGGGGAATCCTGAAACAACAAATAAATAATAAACCTTTTATTATTAGATACCATTCCGGTTTATGGAATGATACACAGGCTAAGTATTCAACAATCAAACAAGAAATGTTAAGTATAGTAAATTGTATATTAAAATTTCAAGATGATTTATTAAACAATAAATTTCTTTTAAAAATTGATTGCACTGCTGCCAAATTCATCTTAGAAAAAGATGTACAGAATCTAGCATCTAAACATATCTTTGCTCGTTGGCAAGCTTTATTAGCTATATTCGATTTTGATATTGAATATATACCTGGTTTAGCCAATTCTTTACCTGATTTTCTTACTCGGGAATTTTTGCAGGGGGAATATGGACAGGAAGGGCAAGGGCAAAATGCCGCTTTATCCTATGCAACCTAAGTATCCTAAACATGCTCCACCGTTTTACAAAAATTACCCTCATTTTCCTAATGAAGACTCTCCAGATAAACCTACGTTTAAGAATATGAGTCCTTACATTCATAAACCCCTTTTCCATTGTCTGTGCTATCTAGAACAAACACCTGATGTGTTAGAAAGAAGTGATCCTGCAGAAATCGCAAAACAACATTTCCCAATTTATTCCCATTATCCAGTAACTTCCAGTAAAACCAGATTCTTTTACGAATGTGTCTTACAAGACATGTTATCATGTGAATTTACTCATCGTTATGCAGGAGATGATTTTGGTACTTCTTTGAAATATCCAGAAGACTATGAGACAAAGATCTCTTATAGCAAATTAATTATTAGCAAAGTTGTGTCATTAGAAGAATATGGTCATCCCAATACTTTGAGAAAATTTTCTAATGTCAAACCGCCTCCAGGTATGTTTCCTACAGAGTACAATTATTGGGATTATGTAGAAGGGTTTGATAAAGTCTTGTTATATCAAAATCCTACATCACAACATTCTTGGTTTATTCGTTGTGATTTGGAAAAACCTTGTCTCATTCCAATGTGGTTTCATCAGTGGTTAGGTAAATTTGGTCCAGTATTTGAATATCTTCCTAAATACTATAAAGGTCAGTTTGAAAATTTTCACCAAATTATCCAAACGTCTTTTAGAAATCCTTTTTATTACTTTCTTTTATATTTCAGGATACCCTGGATTTTATCCTGGAATTTCTGCTTTCATACTCTGGATGATCAAGGGATTTTAGTATCCTCACTGGCTTATACTGTTTATATTAGATGGTGGGATAAGTTTACCCGTCAGTTATCAATCCCCACAAAAGATGTTTTGTTTAACAAGCCAGTTCCGCCCTTGACAGGTTCACCTCCAGTGCTCCCACCAGCACTATCTCCTAATATATATTCATGGTTTTTACAGCTAAATGAAGATAATCCTGGTATCAATCAAGAGGAAGCAATGCAAGTAGCTCAAATGCTCCATAAGTATGGTGCAACGCCAAAAGTGAAAAGATCGATTGCCATAGAACCAATTGGAGACAACACTGTTCTTGTTAAAGATAAGAATCAATGCGAGAATATCCAGCCATCGTCACAATTCGCGCAATCCCCTTGGAGTGCAAAAGATTTAAAATGTCAGCTCTGTCTACATACGGGTCACACTGCATTACTATGCCCTGAAGCACCTGACGCTGACTTTGATTTTGATCTTGGTCCTCGGTGTTTTTGCTGTGGACAATATGGCCATATTACTATGAATTGTCTAGCAAGGAACAACTCACCATCCCCTTTGCCAACACCTACAAGGGTCATGAGTGAAGAATCTTCTACTAGAACTCCGAGAAGACAGTCCCCATGGACTACTGTTCATAAATAAATATCTTCTACCATGAACTCCGAGAAGACAGTCCAGTTATTGTATGAGTGGAGTGATTGTAAAACTGCAAGTTTATAAAAGCTTCTAAAAATTTGGTAAATATGACTCTGAACTTATGCCTCTGAGCTAGGCTAGATTTTAGGATTTTATTTATGCAACGCCTCTGAGCAAGGCTATATATATCTTTTAATTTCTGTCTTTACATTTCAGTTCAGTCTCAAAGCTAGACTGTTTATTTATTTCAAGTTCGTAGTTGCGGTTACGACTGATCTTATAATATTTCTATAATATTTAGTAGGAATTAATCCTTCTTGGATAATATTTCTATCTGCTCCTGTATCTACTAAGGCTAAAGTTTCTAAACTAAATTCATTTTTAATGATGATTTTTATTTTTAATACATATTTTCGTGTAATAGTTTGTTCTATTATGTTTAAATAATTTTCTTCTTGTTGGGTTTCTGGTTGTTTAGAAGATTCACCTATATGGAAAGTATTTAAATCTTCAAAGACTTTTAAATCTTCTTCAGTGTTTTCCGAATTATGATCTTGAATTTCATTATTTAATTCTAAAATTTCTATTCTTCTTTTTAAATTAGAAATTTCTGTTTTAAGATCATTTATTTCTTTTCTTAAATCATTTATAGTAATAGGTTTTTCAGGTTTTACTCTTGTTAATACTTCAGTCATTGTATATGATGGATTTAATACTGCTTCTACCTGAGGTTTAAATCTTCGTTCATCTTTTTGAGGTTTATTAGATTCTATGATTCTTTCCATATATTTCCTTTTTCTTCTTTATCAGAAATATTGTCAATCATATCTAATAATAATTCTTCTTGTGTAGAAATTACATTAATATTAATTTTATTTAAATCCATAATATTATTATAATTACATTCACAAGAACTATTGGAACTAACACTAGTAGTTTCTTCATCTGTGTTAATTTCTAACGCTTCATATTCAGAAGTAGAAGTGTTATCTGAATCTTGTAATAAATTCAGTAATGATTCTTTTTCTTCTTCTGGAATGTTTAATTCTCTTATTTTCTTTTGTAATTTGCATTGATTTCTGGTATGACCAGGTTTTCCACATTCCCAACAAACTAAAGGTTTTATAGGTTTTGAAGAAGTTGCAAAATCTTTATTTTTCTTATATTTTACATTTTTCCTTTTAGGTTTTCTTTCTGGGTTTTCTTTTTCCTACTTTTCCTTCTTCTGTGATATGGAATAAAAGGTCTTTTATTCTTTTTATTTTTATTTTTAGGAAAAGTTTTAGGAGAATATTGAGAAGTTAAATTTGTTCCAAATTGGTTACAAAATTCACCTAATTCTTTTCTACCTAAAAGTTTTTGCTTTTTTAATTGATTTCTTAAAGATAAATCATTACATAAACTTAATCCTTCTGCTATAACTATACCTTTTAATTGTCCAAAGGTATAATTTTCATAAGGAATACTTCCATTATTTTGTTCTCTTAATTTTGTTCTAATTTTCTCCGCAAAAAGACTAGGTAAACCAGAAATAAATCTTTCTTTCCAAAGATCTGAATTTGAATCATCTCTTTGATATAATAAGGTTAAAAATGTATCTTGATACCATCTAAAATGTGTTAAAGTAGGACATCTAATATTCATAATTAATTCTTGAGATCTTGATTTTAATTCTTGTAGACTTCCTATAAAATATTGTAATATTGTTTGAATTAAAGTATATACTGAGTCTTCTTTTTGCTGATTTGTATTAGGTTCTATTTTAACAGCATTTAATATTTCTAATTTTTGTGTTTGCGTTAAATGATTATCCCACCAACCTTTTAGTTGGCCGGAAAATCCAGCAATTATCATTTCTGCTATTAATCTATCAGGATTATTATTTGTTCTACATATTGTAGCATACATTAACATATTATGTAATAAAATAATAATTTGATATTCTGTAAATCCATCAAGATTCCATTCATAGATAGATTTACCATTATAACTTAAAACTGATTGTACATTTTCTTCAAATAAAACCGTAGCAGGTGTTGGTCTTTGATAATAATTTTTTGTAAAGGGTAATGGTTGTTGTAAAGTAGGTTTTGCTACATTTATTGAGTCTGTAAACTGTTGAATTAAGTCATCTTCTGAGTCATTTTTTGTTATTACCTGTATTGAATCTTTAATTTTTAAATTATCTAACTTGTTTGTTATTTTCTTTAAAAATTCATCATTTGCAGGTGTTTTTGTATTAAAATTATAAGGAATTGGAGGAGGCTTAATTAAGACTGGTTGCAGACTATCAACCTTTCCTTTTGCTTTTATTTTATCATTACAGTTTTCTTCTATTGAAGATAACTGAGCTGCTATTGTTTGTAAATGCATATGTGTATAATTATTTTGTTTAATAATTATTGCTGTATCTTCTGGTTTATTATGTGTATGCACAAAACTCATTGCTTCTATTGTACCATATTTAATATTACCGACAGGAGGGTGTTTACTAGTTATTGTTTTTCCCTCAGACGTTTCCCATGTGCGAGCTTCTTTAGTAACTAATATTTTAGGTGTTATAAAATTTTTAAACCATTTTTTAAATGGAATTTCATATCCTAACATAGTTAACTCATTGTTCGGGCGCGGGTCTCGTCCGCTGGTGCGGGTTAGAGTGTTCCCGCGTCGGGTTGGAAGGGTTCGGTGGGACCGAGGCGCCCTTGCCGCGCAAAGAGACAGCGGGATGAGACTAAAGAGTCACAAGTATCCAATAACACTTAGACAATTCTTATGCACTCGGTGGGATGGCCATTTCAATCCTAATTATTCATTTCCATAAACATATCATGCTTGAATGCATGAAAATTGCAACTGCAATGCTGCTTCAACTTCAGCAGGGAAAGATTGTCTTCCTCCTCTGGATTGCAATAACTCCTCCAAGGCGTCTCCTTCAATTGTAGCAAACCTTCATCTTCAAATGCAGCGTCCTCATCAAAAGCATGCTGGAGCAGCGTTCTTCCAATCCAGCAGCAGCATGGTTGGACTCATCCTTCTTCTAACCGCAACATCGACCTTCAATGGCGTCCTTAATTGCAGCAGGGTGGATTTCAGCAACTCCTTCTTCAATCCAGCAAACATGGGTGTCCTCCTCCTAGCAGCAACATCAACCTTCAATGGCGACCTTAATTGCAGCAGGGTGGATTTCAGCAACTCTTTTAATCAGCAAGACAGCGACATGACATTTCCTTCCCCTTGCTTCTTCTCCAATGGCAGCAACAAGCAAGGATGTAGGAGTAGGGCGTCCTCCTCCTAACAGCAGCAGCCTGGGCGTGGAACACCGTCTTCCAGCCCCCTCCCTCTTTCAACCTGCAATGGCGTCCTTCTCTTAGCAGCAGGGTGGATTTCAGCAACTCCTTCTTCAATTCAGCAACAGCAAGGCAAGGTCTCCAGTAAAAAGACAGAGTCTTCTACTTCGTCAAGTGGCTCCTTCTTTAAGTAGTAATGCATGGCATCTCTTTCTTCTAGCCTCCATTGCAGCCAGATCCCCCTGTAGCAGCAACAGGCGTCCTCCTTTTAATAGCAAGACTAGTCTACCACTTCGTCTTCTTCAATGGCAGCAATGACTCTCGTCTTCTTCAATCTCGTGGACCCCTTTCCCTCCTTCCGAATAAATCTCACGTATCTTATTTCTATTAAATTAGGCATAACCACGGGTTCAACCACGACTGGCTGGGTTAACCGTCATGATTGAGCCGAGGGGTGCGGTGGAAAATTTGGACGAACACTCATCATAATATAATGTTTTATATTCAGCTAATTGCTCTTTATTAAATGTATTAAAATACCAAGTTCTAAAATTCTTATTTTTATCTTTCATGAATTCTTTAGAACATTTGTTTCTATTTGGTTCAAATATTATGGTTTTAATATTAAATTCCATGTCTGAAAATGTAGGTTCAGAGGGTTCATATAATGCATGTGGGATTTTATTATCTGACATTATAATTCCCGCTACATTAGAACTAGATGCTTTATTATATGTTGGAGTATATCTTGTATTAGTACTATTTCTACCAAAGATAATATTAACATCTCCATTTGTTTCTTCAATTATTGTTTTAGCTATACGTTTTTCTATTAGTGGTGGCACTATTTTTTCTAATTTCCATGATTCTGGTAATGTTATTTCATTCCACTGAATTGTTTTAGGAATTTCTATGTTTGCTTTTGTTGTATCAATTTGAAATAAAGTTGTATTTCCCTTTTTTGATACAAATCTAGACCTGGGATTTACTGATGTCATTGCTTTAAAGCATATACGATAAATAAGACATACATTTTGCGATCCATCTTTCATATCATATCCTTGAGTTTGCATATTTAAACATAAACAATCTTTAATATTAGGATCAGATAATGATATAGAGAAATTAGGATAGCAATTAAAATATACTGGTCCTGTACCAAGGCTAGATTCGATAATTCCTAATAGGGAATCAGGAAATTTGTTATGTCGTTTATCTCTTAGGCATAATAATATTGAAGTGTTTAAACCTTCTCTAGTTAAAGGTTTAACAGCTATTTGAACTAGACCTAAATGAATATAATTATATTCAGTACTTAATTCTTCTAATATTTTTGAACTTAATAATGATATATTATTAGTAAAGTTCTGAAGGCTAATGCTATCTTCATAGGTTTTAATTAAGTACGCTTGCTTTAAACTCAATTAAACCCTTTTGATATACAGTAGTAGGTTGTATTTTAGGGATAGTCCATTTATTTAATCTTTGTTCAATATTATTATACACTAATTGTTCTGTAAGTTTAGTTTTATCAAGCTCTTTTGATTTCTTAATCAATTTCTGGATAAAAGCCATCTTTTCCTCCTAGATTCTACCTGACACTAGGAATTTGGTAGCAGAACACCTCACAACTGCGACTTCGCCTACCTCGGCCTTGCGTCGACTTACAATGAGGTACTGCGTCACCTAGCTTCGGTTATGGCTCTAGGATTCTATTTTGGCTCTGATACCATCAACTGACACAGGATCAAAATCGCCTCTCAACTCAACGTTATAGAACTTTATTTACAATAACAGTAAAATATTCACAGTAATAGTAAATATTCACAGTAACAGTAAAATATTCATACTAACAGTAAATATTCACAGTAACAGTAAATATAACACAATAGGAAATAAATATGTATAAAATAAACGTTGTGGAAGATCAGTCGTAACCGCAACCACGAACTTGAAATAAATAAACAGTCTAGCTTTGAGACTGAACTGAAATGTAAAGACAGAAATTAAAAGATATATATAGCCTTGCTCAGAGGCGTTGCATAAATAAAATCCTAAAATCTAGCCTAGCTCAGAGGCATAAGTTCAGAGTCATATTTACTAAAATTATTAACTAAAATTCAACTCACAAACAAAATTCACAAAAAATGTCACATAAATCCTAACAGCAATTCATAAAAACAGTAATTTGCACAACAATTATTTTTTAACAATAACAAACAGCAATCACTTAATTAATTCCTTAAATTTTCAGAATTTTACAACAATTTTGTAAAAAAAAATTTAATACATACAATTTTCAGATATTATAATTTTGAAATTTAGTACATACAATTCAATAATACATATTTAAATCATCAAAAACCATTTCCAATCTAAAAAAATTTCATCAAAATAAAAAAACTGAAATTCAATTATTTCCTCAAATTAAACAACCATCAATCAAAATTTTCCACAACCATCAACATTTAATCAAGGAGTTAGCAGTGACATGGTCACGCTCTGCGGTGGCCGGGTGAAATTGGGGAAGCGATGTATGAGTGGCGAATAGTGAATGACGAATGACAAAAAGTGCATACCCGGCAATGACGGCTAATGGTAGTGACGGGACACAGCGGCAACAACGAGAGGAAGATAGAACTTGGTGCCTTGCCCCCCACTCCCCCTTTCCTTTAGCCCTAATTCGAAAATATCTCACCAAAATATGGTGAGTTATTGCTCAACCACCAACTTAATACCGAAAGTATTGGTGTCGTCAAACTATCACCAAAACTCATTGACTATTTAGTTTAGCCATCAAATTTTCGGTGGCAGTTCGATAGATATAATCAGCCATTGAAAGTTTAGGTGACATATTTCGGTGATTGTGTAAGGCCCCAATTTGGTTCACTTGCGAACCGAACTAGAAATGGTACTGGCGATTGATTGTTTGCTAATCTACTTAATTTAGTTTAGCTGATCTGGATCTAACCTCAATGTCTCAAGATGGTGATGCAAACACTCTGTAAAACCATGAAAAATTTTTTTGGTTATTTTATTTAGGGTTTTGTAAATCTTAGAACGAAGTATAAATAATATTTAATTAAATTAATTCTTGAAAATCAATATCATAAATTATCAATTACGAGCTTTAGAGTACTAGTAAAATGATATTTATGGATAATTTTAAATAAGTTTTATTTATTATATTTTTTGGATTGGGAATCCTGAGGGCAATTTAACACTCATTCGCTTTAACTCAATAGTTAGTGTTTTTTGATTTTTTGTTATCACACAACTAGTTGGTATTTAATATATTTATGTGTGATTATGCTCTATTCTATAAAATTTAATATAGTGACTTCTTGAATTCTACACTTATTCTTCTATATAAAAGAGAATTCTGTTGATGTTAAATGAAACATCCTCTCGATAGTTTGTGAGCATATTTGGAGACTTAAGAGAAGTTTCATTAATATTAGGATCATGTGTCATAGGCCTCAATAAAATTCTAGGTCTGTCTAATTAATTGAAATGTTATATATTCTTATTTAGGAGTCTTGGTTGGCCTGAGCCCACATTCGACCATCATGCACCGTGCGCAATCGGGGTCCAAGAATTGGCTAGTCCAACGCGTGGCAGCACCCTTAAAAATTACTATGTGAGAGTTTTGGTTAGCCTGAGCTCATATTTGACCACCATGCGCCGAGCGCAATCAGAGTCATAGAATTAGCTTAGTCCGACATGAGGCAACACCCTTAAAAATTACTATGTGGGAGTCTTGGTTGGCCTGAGCCCACATTTGACCACCATACGCTGAGTGCAACCAGGGTCAAAGAATTGACTCAGTCAGACACAGGGCAGCACCCTTAGAATTCTTTGAAAGATTAAATACCTACCCCCATGCCGAAAGGGATGATAGGGCACAGTAGGGCAAGGTGGCTCATTATGCACTTGTGATACCGAGAGGGTGAATCAATGGTAAATATCGGTAACTACAGGTCGAGGGTCATGTAGTGTGTGTACCCATACATGAGATTGTAGCTAGATGGGCAGCCACCCTCCTAGCATAATAAGAGCTCGACATAGGCTCATAATCATTAAAATATTCAAATTCAGATGTTATGGAATATATTAACTTGTTTTTTGTAATTATATGATTTAGTGTTTTTATCACTAACGCGAAATTACTTCCGCAATTGTGACCATAGAAGGATGGGTAGAGTCAGGACAGCTGGAGAACTTTGTTATTTGACTTTTGAAATTTCTTATTTGTTATTATACATCTAGATTGTTTGCATGGGAGTGGGATTTTGGTTCAGTTTATGGTACTTAGATTATTCGAAGTATTTGTTATATTAAGTTTTATGTCATGGGTTTATTTAAAATATTAAAAATTAATCAAAAATTAATTTATGAGAGACTTAGTTCCATATAGTAACACCTGGCTCGTTGCTCGGAACAGGTAGGTCGTTACACATTCAATGCATGGGTAAGATGCTTAGGCGCTATCGTGGTTCAACATGAATATTTTGATATGCAATGTATATTCAAAACAAAACAAGCTCATTAAATGTTAGAAAAACAAATATTTTAAAACCAAAATAGATAGAGTCCACCCTAAAAATGTAAAACGATGCCAAAACATTTTGCTTTTCTCTCATAATCACACCATAATCATCCTTATCTTGTTGCTTGGCTCTCGACCCCAATACCTTATTCTGTTCAATTCTAATCATGATAATCAACACATATTAGAGCATTATTTTCACACCAAACATTTCTTGCAACAAATCATCATAACATTTATCCATCATAATTTACATCAATTTACCACACAATATTATCCATTTCATTCGGCAAGTACATGTGTGCATGGTATATCATTGCTCCTTCGTAGTCCCGACAGTGATTAGTCATCTAGATTCTCACCTACGTATATAATACAAAAATGTCAATCACAAGTGCTACCGGTCAAGAAATAACTAATAGTCAAACTGGCACAAGAGAGCTGACTCTCTTTGTTAAATGAAATCATTCATATACTTTTGCATTATAAACTCTCGTATGGGCATTAATGAGTCATTGGCTTCGGCTTGATGGCATCCCATTATGACTCGTCAGATGCCTCAGTAATTTTCAAACTATCCCTTGCATGGGAAAATTAATTAATCTAAAGTTCTCTACGTCTTTCGTATCACTCATGGCCTTGAGCACAGAGGCCAAATATTCTCAAGGAAGCGCCTTCAGTACTCTTTGAATTCACAAGTCTAGACATGGGCTCCATTGCATTACTCATAATCATCCACACTTCTCTTGGTTCTGGGAACTCAAAGTTGGAGTTGTTAGGATCCCTCCAGAATGGAAAGGCCCACTCACCAATCTAGAGCCTGCATTGACTAACATGTGCCCGCTTGTGGTTCACGTGAGTCGACCTTCCCCTGTCTCACAACTCATTAGAAAACCCGAGAAAACTATATATACATAGGTCTAAGTAGGGATTGTAATATAGTAGTCCCAAAGGCATTATGATCCGGATCTAAGTTTCAAAAAACAAATTTGAGAAATCTCATTTTCGAAGGTTATTAATAAGAAAATTCGTATGACTAAATTGCCCGTGTGGAGTTGGATATGATCAAACCGCCACTCGACACATCCGCTTACCTACCAAAACAAATCATGATAGAATGAGAAGTTCAAACTAGAAGTGAATCCTAAGCGGGCCTATTAGAAGCTCCAATCGTGTCCATGCGTCTGGGCGGCTAGCTCCTATTCCGTACTTACACATCAAAACTAAAAGCTAGTGCTTACTATGATGCATCCACATATCTTATATCACACTCACATCAAAGCACGCATCACATCAAGTCACATCATGATTAACTAAATTACAGTACAGTTAATTAGAAACTTAACCTTAATTTACCTAATTAGGCCATTGACATTTATTTCAATACAATTCAAATAATAAAAATTTAATTTATTTACATTTTAAATATTTTATCACGCCATTCAATCAAATCCTAGCATGCTATTCTAACAAATATCAATTTTAATTAATTAGGTCAAAGTTTATTATACCTTGCATCGTAGGTGATCGACGATGACTAGGGTTTGTCGCACTGTTTGGGACTTTAATTTTGCACACGGCAACATCTGAAGTTTGATTGGGTTTGGCTGGAGGAATCTTGTGAAAATCCGGCGATTTTAAGTGATTTTTTGGCAATTTTTCCGGCGAGGAGAACCGGGCTTGTGTCGGCATTGGCTCGTGAGGTCAATGCAACTACAGTGGTGGGGAGGGTGACGACGGGGGCGATGGTTGCAGACAGCAGTTGTGAGTCACCCAGGGTTTGGTCGGCCTCTGTGGCTGCGCTCAGTGTGGGGAAAATTTTGTCTGGGCCGAAAGGGGTGGCTATGGTGGCACAATGGTGGCAGGGCGGTGTGGCAGGCAGCAGAACAGCATCGGTGATTGCGGCATGAGCGTGTTGCATTGGGGCACTGTGGAGGCCGGGCGCGGCCTCGTGGCGTTGTGGAGGCTGGTGGGCAGTTCGTCGGAGCTCAGTTGGCTTCGTTGGTGTCAATCGGCGGCAACAATCCGGGCGGCGATTGGTGGGGAGGAGAAAAAATCAGGGTGAGGGTTTTGGGTGGTACTCTCATAAATGAAAGTTGACTTGACTCCGACTCAAGTAAAAAATAATAACGAACTCCTAATAAATTCCAAAAAAAATCAAAAAAGGGGGGAAATCCTATAAAAATAAAATGTACTCCATAACTTCAAAATGACACTCAATAGCATGGTGGCATGGTGACACTTAAAAATCTAATATACTCCTATAAAATTGAACTGACTCTCACTGCGTTAACTAACTAAGATTGGCACATTTGCCTCTCCTGGTGGCATGGTGGTCCATGGTCGACTAAATGTTGTGTCACTATGACCATGGCTTGGACTGTCCATGTGGGCAATGGAGGGGATGTGGCCATGATCATCATGTTCGGATTCATTGCTTTGACTTGAACACCTTATCACACTACTGATTGGTAAGAAAATTTGCAAACAAAAACAATCAAATAAAAATATACATGTCGGCACAACTCACAGTAGCTTTTGCACACATGTAACATGTAATACATTTACCATCTTCATCATCTAAGTGTTAGCTTTGATACTAAGACTATAACACCCCAATTCAGTTCACACGCGAACCAAACCGGAAATGATACCGACGTCCAAACCTTTCACTAATTTACTTAATTCGGTTAAGCCGACCTGGATCTAACCTCGGCGGATCAAGATGGTGATGCAAACATTAAATGCACGGATGAGATGCTTAGGCTCTATTGTGGTTCTAGATGAATGCTATGATATGAAATTCATATTCAAAACAAAACAAACTCATTAAAAGTTCAAAAAGTAAAGATTTATAAACCAAAACGGATAGAGACTCCCCTAAAAGTGCAATACATACCACCCTATCAATAACAAACAATATATATATATATATATATATATATATATATAACAATAAAAACATAAAATGATCCCAACGCATTTTACTTTTCTCACATAATCACATCATAATCATCCTTATCTTGTTGCATCATGTCTCAACGCCATTAGCTTATCCTCTTTCATTCCAATCATGATAAGCAACACAAATCAGATAATTATTTGCACACCAAACATTTCCTACAACAAATCATCATAATCTTCATCCATCATTATACACAACAATTTATCACACAATAATATCCATTACATTTGGTAGGTACATGTGTGCCTGGTATATTGCTACTCCTCCACAGTCTCGACAACTCTCAGTCATTCAGATTCTAACCTACATATATAATATAAAATCATAAGTAACGATTGTCACTAGTCCAAAAATAATTAATAATCAAACTGGTATAAGAGAGCTGACTCTCCTGCTAAATGAAATCATTCATATACTTACGCATTAGAAACTCTCATATGAGCACTAATCAGGAGCCGTCGGCCTTGTCTCAACAACATCTTTTTCTGACTTGTCACATACCTCAAAAAATTTTAAAACTATCCTTTGTGGGAGAAAATCAATTATCCTAAAGTCATCTACATCCCTTATATCACTCCTGATCCTGAGCATAGAGGCCGAGCACTCTCAACCAAGCGCCTTCAATACTATTTGAATCCACAAGTCTTGGCATGTGTTGCATTGCAATACCTATAATTCTCCACACTTCACCGTATTTGAGGAACTCAAAGGTGGAGTTATCAAGATCCCTTGGGAATGAAATGACCCATTCACAATCCAGAGCCCGCTTTGACTGGCACGTGCCCGCTTGTGGTGCATGTAAGTTGACTTTTTCTTGTCTCACATCTAATTAGAAAACCCGAGAAAACTACATGTACATAGGTTTTGGTAGAGATTGTTTGAAAAAGAAACTCGAGGGATCTCATCTTCAAGGGTTAATAATCCAAGAATTTGTACAACTAAATGGCCCTTGTCGAGTGGAATATGATAAATCAACCACTCGACACATCCGCTGACCTGTCAAAACAAATCATGATAGATTGAGAAGTTCAAACAAGAAGCGAATCCTAAGCGGGTCTTATAGAAGCTTTGATTGTGTCCACACGTCTAGGTAGCTAGCTCCTATTCCGTACGTACACATCAAAACTAAAAGCTAACACCTACTATGATGCATCCACACATCGTATATCACACTCACATCAAATCACATCATGATTAACTAAATTAGAACGTAGTTAATTAGAAATTTATACTTAATTTACTTAATTAGGCCATTAACATTTATTTCAATACAATTCAAATCATACAAATTTAATTTATTTGCAATCACAATATTTTATCACGCCAATCAATCAAATCCTAGCATGTTGTTCTAAAAATTATCAATTTTGATTAATTAGGTTGAAGTTTATTATATCTTGCATCATCGGTGATCGGCAATGATTAAGGTTTATCATGAGGTTCGGGACTGAAATTCGGCACCTGGCCGCGTCTAAAGTCGATCGGGAGGACTGGGTTTTTGGTGATTTTTGGCTCTTTTGTGGCAGTTTTCGGCTCATTTCTAGCGGTTTTCCAACGACTTTTCCAACGAGGAGTTCAGGGCTGTTGGGCGGCACTGGCTCGGTGAGCTCAATGCAACCATAGTAGTGGTGAGGTGACAGCGGCAACGATGGCGGTGAAGGCAGCTGTGAGTCGGCTAGGGTCAATCGGCTTGTCCAATCATCCCTTGGCTGGTCTCAGCAGGGGAGCACAGTGTCTTTGATAAGTAGTTGTGCAGCGGTTGGAGGAGGCATCGGCAGCAACAATCACGGCGACGATTAGTGGAGTGGGAGAAATAGTCGGGGTTTTGAATGGCATTCTTGTAAACAAATGTTGACTTGACTTCGACTCAAATAAAAAATAATAACTACTAATACATTCTAAAAATATCAAGAAAAATATGGAAAAATACCATTAAATATAATACACTCAATAACATTAAAATGACATGTTCTATAACTAATAATCCACCAAACTGCTATATAATGCGTCCTAATGTGCTATTCGGCTTAAAAATAATTCTACAATCAAATATATATAATAAATTATTACATACTATATCATATACTCTGATGACTCATTTTTATTATTTTTTTGTTATTATTATTATATACTCGGGCACACTTAGCCCTTATCATTATAACTCATGGCTAGACTCAACTCAACACGAGGGTCATGAAATTGACTCAACTCAAACCGATAGTTAAACTAATTAGTTCGCTAATGTAAAACTTTGGGTCTAGTCACAAGTTTTATAGACTGATTCCATATTCACCAACTTGACACCAAAAGTGTAGCATCCCAATTCAGCTCACTTGCGAACCAAAATAGAAATGCTACAGATGACCGAATGTTCACTAATCTACTTAATTCGGTTAACCCAACCCGGATCTACCCTCATCGTCTCATGATGGTGATGCAAATATTCAATGCATGGATGAGATATTTAGGTTCTAACGTGGTTCTAGATGAATGCTATGATATGCCAACTATATTAAAAATATCACAAACTCATTAAAAGTTCAAAAAATAATGATTTTTAAAACAAAACAAACAGAATCTCCCCAAAAAGAGCAATAGGGACCACCTAGCCAATAACAAATATTACATATACATAACAATAAAAAACGTAAAACAATGCTAAAACATCATCTCTCTCAACCACTATTCACATTATAATCATCTTTATATTGTTGTGTCGGGTCTCGACCCCATTAGCTTATCATGTTCAGCTTTATTCATGATAATCAACAGAGATCATATCACAGTTTCACACAACAAATCCTATAATAAACATCATATTATTCATCCAAAATAAAATGCATAACAAATTTTCACAACACATTGTCATTCCTTCTCACCAGGTGCATGTGTGCAAGTTGTATTGTTGCTCCTCTTCCATCCCAACAAAGCTTAGTCATTCTGGTTTTCACCTACATATATAATACAAAAATGTCAGTAACGAGTGTTACTAGCCTATAAATAACTTATAATCAAATTGGCACAGGAGGGTTCACTCTCCTGTTAAATGAAATCATTAATATACTTCTTCACTAGAATCACTCAGAAGGGCACTAATCAGGAACCATCAACCTCAGCTTGACAGCATCCCATTCTAACTTGTTAGATGCCTCGACATTTTTAAAATATCCTTTGCGAGGGAAAATCAATTATCCTAAAGCCCTTCTACATCCTATGTATCACTCCTAGCCCTGAGCACAAAGGCCGAGTACTCTCAGTCAGGTGCCTTCAGTCTACAAGTCTAAACATGCAGTGCGTTGCAGTACCTGTAATCCTCAACACTTCTCCAGGTTTGATAAACTCAAAGGTGGAGTTGTCATGATCCCTCGTGAATGGAATGACTAACTCACTAATCAAGAGCCCATTTGGACTGGCATGTGACCTCCCGCGGCACGTGCGAGTTGACTTTCCGTTGTCTCACATCTCACTAAAAATATATACACATAGGTCTGGGTAGGGATTCTAAAATAGTAGGACAAAAGGCATCATGATCTGGATTTGAGTTTTCAAAAGCAAACGTGAGGGATCTCTTTGTCGAGGATTGTTAATTCAAAATTTTATACGTCTAAATGGCCCGTGTGGAGTAGGATACGATAAATCCAACACTCGACACGTTCGCTTATCTTTTAAAACAAATCATGATAGAGTGAGAGAGTCAAACAAGAAGCGAGTCCTAAATAGATCCGGTAAAAGTTCCAATCATGTTCACACGCCTAGGACGTGAACTCTTACTCCGTTCATACACATCAAATCTGAATGCTAACACCCACTATCTGAATGATGCATTCACACAACCTAAAAAATACACCCAATCATATCAAGCATTCACACCAATCCACATCATGATTTTCTAGGCTACGTTGTAGTTAATTAACAATTCATACTTAATTTACCTAATTAATTCATTAGCATTTATTTTATATCATTCAAATCAAGCAAATTTATTTTTATTCATTATTTACAATAAAAATAATTTACTATGTCAATCAATCAAATCCTATCATGCTGTGCTAATAATTATTAGTTTTATTTAATTGGGTAAAAGGTGATTATACCTTTTGTCATCGCCAATCGGCCATGATTATGGTTTGTCGCACGGTTTGGGATGCAAATTTGGCACCTGGTGGCCTCTGAAGTTTGATCGATTCGGTTGGAGCAATTGGGTGAAAATTCAATTATTTTTAACAAATTCCAACAAATCCAATTTTTCGGCAGTTTTCTTAGGTTTTCTGGTGGCTTTCTAGTGATGTTTCTAGCTAGGTGATCAGGGATATAGGCGGTGTCAGCTGGGCTAGCTCGATGCGACTATGGTGATGGTGAGGGTGATGGTGGCAGCGATGATCTCGTACGACTATTGTGGATCGGAATGGCTAGTCGACTTGCTTGATCGCCCCTTGGTGGGCGACGAAGTGAAGCAGCATGACTGGCGGCAAATTGCATCGAGAGTGCGGTCAGAGCGCGCTGCTCCCATTTGTCGTAAAGGCTCGGGCGGCGGCCGGGTTGGTGGGGGAAACGTGTCGACAAGCTCCAATGGCTTCATCGGTGTCAATCGGCGGCGGTGCAGTAGCTAAAGGTGGCATTGGCAACAACAATCGAGTTGGAGAGGAAGAAAACGTCAAGAGAGGGTTTGGGTGGCCATCTCGTGAATAAAAGTTAATTCGATTCCTACTCAAATAAAATATAATAACTAACTCCTAATAAATTAAAAAAATCTAAACAAATATAGAAAAAATACTATAAAATATAATATACTTTGTAACATCAAAATGAGATGTTCTATAACTAATAACTCACCCAAATTGCTATATAATATGTCCTAATATATTATTTGGCCTAAAAATGATTATACGATAAAATATGTTAAACAATAACTACATAATATAATATATTCTTATAACTTATTTTTTATTATTTTTCTAATATTATCACTATATACTTAAGTATACCTTACCCCCATTATTCATAACACACGACTTGCATCAACTCAGCACGTGTGTTATAAAACTCACAAAACTTAAACCCATGACTGAATTGATTGCTTCACTAATATAAAATTTTAACTCGAATTACAGCTTTTTCAGTTATGATAAGGTATTTATTTATTTATTTGTTAATAAAAAATGTGATATAAAAATTTTGTCTCTAAGATTGATCATCTAATTAAAATACAACAAAAAAATACATAAATTATCACAACATATCTATCTATCTATCTATCTTTATTAATGGGTCTCTTTTTCATTTAAAAAAAGTCCAAAAATCCAATCGGGCTCGGCGTTACACTTTCCACTTTATTTCAATCCATGTCAAAGTACCCATTATACCCTCCAATCCACCCACAGCTCACCCGTTAAATCACCCCTCCCGACCATGGTTGCATGAATCGGAATCGGAATCGGAATCGGAATCGGTTTTTCATGGAATCGGAATCGGAATCGGAATCGGTCTGAATCGGCCAAGAATCGGTTCAGTTGAATCGGTCCAAATTAATTTAATCGGTCATATATAATAATTTGACAATTTACAATATAAATATATTAAAATTGGGTATTAATGTTATTTTGATATTATTCTGTGTATTATAATTTATGATATTTTTTAAATTATTTAGAATTAATTATTTTTTTTTACTCGGGTTAGACTCGAGTCAACTTTTAATTACGAGAATGCCACCCTCCCCTCTCTACCCCCGCCGCCGCCGGCGGCCCGGTCGGCGGCGAGCCTCGCGGCGGCGATGTCGGCAGCCCGGTCGGACGAACCGTCGGCCGGCGGAATCGCGGCTGAAGCGCGGCGGAAGCGTCGGACGGCGGAAGGTGAGTTCGGAACGGGCGCAGCGTCGGACAGCGGTAGGGTGGTCGGAAGGTCGGGCGGAGCGTCGGGCGGCGGAATCGGGCGGAAGCGCGGCGGAGGGTGGCGGAGCGGGCGCGGCGGCGGAATCGGGGGGAGAGGTTTGATTTAGGATTTTAAATCCAAATTACCATTTTGCCCATGCTTAAATAATTTAATAAAAATTATATCTAGGGTATTTTGGTAATTTTGCAATAAAACCGATTCCGATTTAAATCGGCCGATTCCGATTCGGATTTAAATCGGTCGGAATCGGCCGAAACGGGCCGATTCACGACTCGATTCGGGGCCGACCGAGTCGGCCCCGAAATTAGATCGGCGCGACGCCGATCCGATTTAAATCGGCCGATTCCGCACGAAATGGGCCGATTCGTGTAAATATGCTCCCGACTGTAATTACGCAACCCAATTGGGAATCTTTTTGGTCAATTGATTCGAAGCTTCGAGCCCATTCGGGACGAGCGTGGAAGACGCTCAAAGAAGATCCCAGAACCGTCACCCCCCTCTCACCCCTCTCCCCCACTCCCCCCATCATTATATATCTTCCCTCACTACCTTCCACCTTCGATTCAGATCAATACCTCTGCAACACGCTCGACCCAGCAAAATTCCTTTACTACTTCCACAGCCGAGTTAGCTAGCGAGCAAGCAATGGACGTGAGAATGTTCGGCTTCGACAACCCCATCCTGTCCAACCTGCACCACCTCATGGACGTGCCGGAGGAGACGGAGAAGTCCTTCAATGCGCCGACGAGGACCTACGTCCTGGACGCCAGGGCCATGGCCGCCACCCCCGCCGACGTGAAGGAGTACCCCAACTCCTACGTCTTCGTCGTGGACATGCCAGGGCTCAAGTCAGGCGACATCAAGGTGCAGGTAGAGGACGACAACGTGCTGGTGATCAGCGGGGAGAGGAAGCGGGAGGAGGAGAAGGAAGGGGCCAAGTACGTGAGGATGGAGCGGCGGGTGGGCAAATTCATGCGCAAGTTTTCGCTGCCGGAGAACGCTGACACCGACGGCGTCTCCGCCGTGTGCCAGGACGGGGTGTTGACCGTGACCGTGAAGAAACTGCCGCCGCCGGAGCCGAGGAAGCCCAAGTCAATTGAGATCAAGGTCGCTTGAGCCATTGCTTTTGTAATTTGCAGTGTTTGTGAAGGGTATGTGTGTGTGTATGTATACCAAGGGAGACAGAGTGGGTGCTCTGTTTTCTGTCTCTGGTTTAGGTGGGAGTTGTTTTTTCCTTGGAGGAGCATGAGAAAGTGAGGTTGATGTTATGAGAATATGAGATATGATTTGTATATGTTTTGGAAGTTATCTGATGAATGAAATGTGGGTTTTCATCTCCTCAATCCTCATTAGCTATTATGATGTTGGCTTCTAAATTCGTTTCCACCTATTTCTTACTATAACTCAAACATTTAAATGACAAAGGAAGTTTTTTGAAGAATGACATGCGGTGTGGGAATGCAAGATCGGGCAACGCGATTATGAATTTTAACTTTGTCAAACAGAAATGATTAAGCCATTAATAATGTTACGTACATGTGAATTTATAGTTTAGAGTTATTGGTTGATTTTAAGGGTTAGTGAGATAAATCGGAGTGTTTGCTAACGGTGTGAGTGTATTTAGAGTAAGGGAGATAAATGTGTGCTCTGTTTTGTGTTTCTGGTTTGAAGTGCGAGTGTTTGCTAGGAGTAAAGAGGAAAAGATTGATGTCATGGAAATACGAGGCTATGGTCAGTAGATGTTTGAAACTTTGCTCGTGAACGAAATCTGGGTATTTTTTGTATTGGGTGATAGAGTTATGATCTGTAGATGTTTAAAGTTTTTTGGTGGATGAAATTTGGGTTTTTCTATTTTCGTTGGCCGGTAGAATCGTTTGATTTTTTGTCTATACAGGTTGATTATGCTTGGTAGACATTTGAAATCTGAGAATGCTCTCGTGTTCAATTTGTTATTATACAGTAATAACTGAAATTCACTTCCATCGATATTTTCTTATTAGAGCTTTGAATTAGTATTTAACTTACAAGTAAACGATAGACTTTTATCCAGAGGAAGAATTCACAGAAAATATTGCGACTGCTTAAAGCCAATAAAATACTTATGAAGACAAATAAAATCATTATACGCTGCACATATTAGAATAGTCACGAGAATTGTAAATTATATTAAACTGTAAAGTAGTCTTTGCATGCATGAAATGAAATAAATACCAACAATGAACTGTTGGATTTTAGCCATAAATATATACACATGTATATAATTATATCATATGTTGCTATTTAAAGTTGACTTAAATTTAATTGATATATTAAAGTTAAGTTTAATGAGTCATTAATATAAGTATGGATTTATATGTGTAAATATAATTTTTATAATTTTTTTTTAAAATGGGTTGAATTAAAATTATGAAAAATAAAGATATAAATAAGGAGTTATGGTCTTAATATTTCTGGACTAATAACGCTCGTTATTGTACACTTTTTATTTATTTATGTAGATGAGAATTATAGGATTGAGCACTATCAGGACGGGGGAGGAGTAGCAATAAAATTTCGCACACATGTACTTGTAGAATGTAATTGATGTGGCTGAATGTTGAATTGCTTTGAATGATGCAACTTGAATGTGATTTCTGTGATGCGATAAAAAAATGAACAAGTAGAAAAATAGAGTCTAGAGTCGGCTCAAAAGACTAAAAATGAATAGAATTTAAATGTTGCGAGAAATATTTTGTTTTGGTACATTTTTTGTTTTTATATAAATACTTCTTGCTATTGGCAGGGTGCTCCTTATTGCACTTTTAGAGAAGACTTTGTCTGTTTTGTTTTAAAAATAGTTATTTTCTTTAAACTTTTCACTTGTTTGGTTTGCTTTATACATGATTGTATATCATAGTATGTATTTAGAACAATGTTAGAACTTAAGCATCCCATCAACGCATCGAATGCTTACATCACTCATTTTGAGACGACGAGGTTAGATTCGGGTTGGCTTAATCGAATCAGGTAGATTAGTGAACGGTTTGGTTGCCAGTAGCATTTATGGGTTGGTTTATGGGTGAACCGAAACGGGGTGTTATACCTTTGATTATGAGTTGGCGGTGCCTGTTGTCTACCCTTCTACGGTCTAGCCTACCCTAGAGCCATGTACCCTCTCTAGTTTTGTTCCCTCTATTGCTGTCTTAGTGGCTATTGGTGTCTACCACTCTGGCCCCAGCCTTGGCACTGTTGGCCTCTATGTTGTTGGTGACATTGGGGAGCTGGGAGAATAAGACTCAGTTGAGGCGCTAGGAGTGTCAACTGCTAGTACTGGCCAGTTGGACAGGTTGTCGCTCTATTTGCTAGCTTACTGCAACTATAGCATGCATTAGTGCCTACTCTATACTCAGCGACTCTATATCCTGGTTGGGCTCAACTGTAGCAAGCATTCGTACTTGCTCTGCACTCAGCTCCATGATGACATTTGCAAATCAAATAGAAATGAGATCTATTGTTGCCTCTAGTCAAAGTCTTGGCAAGGTCGAGTTGCTATAAATTGCTCAGCCTCACTTTTAACTCTCACTACATTGCCAAAAGTGACAAACTTCCTATCCAAGTAGGCCATCAGGATCTCATGATAGAGAACCACATAAATGTGCTCTATTCTCCATCATTCGATGGGAACCAAATCCAGCGCAAACCTTTCCAGAGCTTTGAATCTAGTCTCATACTGCACCACTGTCATGGGACCCTGCTTTAGTGTCTAGAATTCCTACTCCTTTCTCTTCTTGACATTTGGTGAAAAGTACTTCCCATCAAACTCCACTCTAACAGTTCCTACGTTATGTTCTAAGGTTGTCAATGGGCAAATATGGAATTTGTAGTGAATCCCACCATATTTTAGCTTCATCTTAGAATGCCCCTATGACAATGCATACCCTATTCTCCAATTGGCATGCCATATTGCCAAAGACTCCTATGGTTGATGATTTCCACACGAATGCCTTTTCTACATCCAACTTCCCAAAGAATGGTCATCCACTATTTTTCACTAACTTTTCATACTACCACACTTCTAAATTTCTTACATTTGCTGATCTATTAAATCCTTCTCCTAGCTCATACTATGAAATTGTGGTGCTATACCTGCTGGGACACTGTCACATCTTGTAGCTCCATTTCCACTTGTAGTCTTCCCACTACCTACTACGGGTCCACTAACATCTAGGCCCATTCTTGCTTGAAATGGGGCAAAAAGTGGAGCCGTTGTTAGAGTAGTCATCTATTCCAGAGGTGGATGAGCAAGCGGCAGCGGAAGACCCAGGGGAACTGGTGGCTCTTCTCATGCCTCATCATCTACTGTTGGTCTCTTCTCAGCTCTGGCTACTGTGATGGCTATCTGTCTAAACTCTATCTTGAATTCCTCTTGGTTCTGCTACAAATATATATGAGCCTCAACCAATCTGGAAATCACAGCAACACTCTCTTGTCGCCTACTCCTACTACAGTCACTATCATGAGGATGACTCTCACTACATCGACTAATTGAGACTGGCACCCTAGCCTCACATGGTGGCATGGTAGTCTTCAGTCGACTAGATGTTGTGTCACTGTGACCATGGTTGGACTGTCCCTCTCGGCAATGGAGGGGTTGTGGCCCTAATCTTGTCCTACGAGTCTATCTCACCATCATGTTCGGATTCATTGTTCAAACCTAAACACCGTAAGAAAATCTACAAATAAAAATAATAAGAGGGAAATATACCTGTCGATACAATTCAAAGGAGCTTTTGCACACATGTAACCTGTAATACATCTACCATCATCGTCAACCAAGGTGTAGCTTTGATACTAAGACTATAACACCCCAATTCGGTTCACCCACAAACCAAATCGGAAATGCTACTGGCAATCGAACCTTTCTATTAATCTATTTAATTTGATTAAGCCAAAAGCAGATAGAGTCTCCCCTAAAAGTACAATAGAGACCACCTTGTGTGTGTGTGTGTCTATATATATATATATATATATATAATAAAAACATAAAACGATGCCAAAACATTTTACTTTTCTCACATAATCACACCATAATCATCCTTATCTTATTGCACTAGGTCTCGACCTAATTAGCTTATCCTATTCAATTCTAATCATGATTATCAACATAGATCAGATCATTATTTTCACACCAAACATTTCCTACAATAAAGCATCAAAATATTTGTCCATCATAATTCACTACAATTTATCACAAACCAAAATACATTCCATTCGGCAGGTACATGTGTGCATGGTATATTGCTGCTTCTCCATAGTCTCGATAGCGCTCAGTCATCCAGATTCTCACCTACAAAAATAATATAAAAATTTTAGTAATGAGTTTTACTAGTCCAGAAATAATTAATAATCAAACTGGCACATGAGAACATACTCTCATCTTAAATGCAATCATTCAAATACTTCTGCTCTAGAAACTATCACACGGGCACCAATCTAGAACCATCGGCCTCGGCTCGACAGCATCCCATTCTTACTTGTCAGATGCCTCGGTAAATTTTAAAACTATCCATTGTCTAGAAAAATCAATTATCCTAAAGCCCTCTACATCCTCCATATCACTCCTAGCCCCGAGCACAGAGGCCGAGTACTCTCAAGTAGGCACCTACCATACTATTTGAATCTATAAGTCTAGACATGCGTTGCATTTAAATACCCGTAATCACTTACACTTCTTTGGGTTTGAAGAACTCAAAGGTGGAGTTGTTAGGATCCCTCGAGAATGGAATGACCCGCTCACCAATCCAGAGCCCACTTTGACTTGCACGTGCCCGCTCGTGGTTCACATAAGTCGACTTTCCCTTGTCTACCATCTCATTATAAAACTTGAGAAAACTATATGTACATAGGTCTTGGTAGGGATTGTACTATAGTAGATTTGAAGGCATCATGATCTGGATCTAAGTTTTCCAAAACAAACTCGAGGGATATCATCCTCTAGAGTTATTAATCCAAAAATTCATGCAACTCAATGGCCCGTATCAAGTAGAATACAATAAATCCACCACTTAATACATCTGCTTACCTATCAAAATAAATCGCGATAGAGTGAGAAGTTCAAACCAGCAACGAATCCTAAGCAGGCCAGGTAGAACTGTCAATCATGCCAACGGGCTTAGGCGGCGAGCTCCTACTCTATACCTATACATTAAAACTAAAAGCTAATACATGTTATGATGCATACACATATCCTATATCACACTCACAGCAAAGCACATATCACATCAAGTCACATCATGATTAACTAAATTATAGTTTAGTTAATTAGAAATTTATACTTAATTTACCTAATTAGGTCATTAACATTTACTTCAATACAATTCAAATCATCCAAATTCAATTTATTTACAATAAAAATATTTTATCATGCCAATCAATCAAATCCTAGCATGTTGTTGTAATAATTATCAATTTTAATTAATTAGGTCTAAGTTTATTATACTTCGTGTCGTCGACAATCGGTGACGACTAGGGTTTCTCGTGCGGTTTGGGACTTTTCAGCGAGGAGCCCCGACATCGACTAAAGTTTGATGAGGTTTGGCTAGAAGAATCTAGCAAAAATCTGGCATTTTTTGGTAAATTCCACCAAATCCGGTTTTTCGGTGATTTTTGGCTACTTTCTAGTAGCTTTCTATTGTTTTCTAGCAATTTTCAAACGACTTTTCTGGACAGGAGTTCGATATTGTGGGTCACAGCACTAGCTCGTGAGCTCAATGCAACCACGGTGGTGGTGAGCGCGATGGCAGGGGCAATGGTCGCCAACAACGACTGTGAGTCGAAGGAGCTCAAAGTCATCAATTGGCGGTCATGCTGCGGTCGGAGAATGTGTCGGGGGCAACAATTGTGGCGGTGATCGGTGGGGAGAGAGAAATAGTCAGGGTGAGGGTTTGGGGTGGTATTCTCATAAATAAAAGTCGACTCGATTTCTGCTTGAGTTAAAAATAATAACTAACTCCCAATACATTCTAAAAATATCAATAAAAATTTGGAAAAATACCATAAAATATAATACACTCAATAAGATCAAATGACATGTTCTATAACTAATAACCCATCCAAACTGCTATATAATGCGTCGTAATGCATTATTCAGCCTAAAAATAATTCTATGATCAAATATATAAAAAAATAATTATACATCGTCATATACTCTGATAACTCATTTTTCCTCATTTTTTTGATATTATCATCATATACTCGGGTACACTTGACCCTCATCACTTATAACACACGGCTGACCTCAGCTTAACATGCCAGTCATGAAATTGACTCGACTTGAACTGATGGTTAAACTAACTAGTTCTATAAAACCTATGATTCAAGTAAGGGTTTTATATTCTGAACCTGTCAGTTTGACCGTTATTTTTAGTCGGGTCAATTTTAAAACACGTGTACCGAGCCGAGGCTAGTCTTTTGTTATGAACCATGAAAGTCATGTGTGCCCAAGTATATGATGATAATGTTAGTAAGACAACAGCAGAATGAGTTATCAGAATATATAAGAGTACGCCAGATTTTCTCTATTTATTTTAATTAGATCGTAGAATTATTTTTAGGCCAAACAACGTATTAGGATGCATTACATGTAGTTTGGGTGGGTTATTAGTATAGAGCAAGTCATTGTAATGTTGGGTGTATTATGTTTTATGAGATTTTTCCCTATTTTTTTAGATTTTTAAGAGTTAGTATTATTTTTTTAAAGTCAGAGTCGAGTCAAATTTTAATTATTAGACAACTATTCGTTTTTCTCACTGACCATTCATTTTTCCCACCAATTTGTTTTTCTCATTGACCATTCTTTTTTCTCACTGACTATTTGTTTTTCTAACTGACCAATCGTTTTTTCACTGACCATTCGTTTTGCTCACTGACCACTCATTTTCTTCCCCATTGACATCTATTTATCCCACACCTCTGACACTGTCACCATCCAGTTGACACCATCCTCCTCACCCAACTTCCATCTTCTTTTTCTTCCTTCCCTTTCCCCCACGTTCCTCACTCAAACCGGCCACAACCTTGTTACCGTCGCCACGTGACTGACTATTAGGTATAAAATTTTACCTCATTTTTTTTATATAATGAATTGTTTTATAATTTTATTGTGATGCAAATGATGTGATTGCAAATAGAAGTTGGTTTAAATTTAAATGCATGTTAACGGCTAATAATAGTGAATTAAAATTTGAATTTAAATGCATGTAAATAGATGTTGTCTTGTATGGATTGATGAGGAGTGTAACATTCATACATTATACTAGGCGTTAATATTTAGTCTTGATGTGTAGGTACAGAGTAGGAGTCTGCCGCCTAGGCATGAGGACATGCTCGGAGCTTCTACCAGGTCTGTTTAGGACTCGTTTCCGATTTTACGCTCTATCCTATTGTGTATTGTTTTATTACTTGCAGGATGGAGTTAGGTGGCATTTTATCGGATCCCACTTAACCCAGGCCATTAAATCAACCAGTTTTCCAGATTAGTAACCCTTGTGGATGAGATCCCTCGAGTATGTTTTTGAAAACAAGATCGTCCACAAGTTGCCTTCAGGCCTATTATATAAATCCATTCCGAGACCTATATATACTTTTATCAAATTTTCAGTGAAACAAGAGATGGGAAAATTGACGTGTGCGTACCATAAGCGGGTGCACATGCCAGTTAAAGCGGGCTTTGGATTAATGAGCCCTTTGTTCCAATCCCAAAGGATCTTGACAACTCCCGTTTTGAGTTCCTAACACTTGAAAAAATGTGAAGGTTTACGGGTACTATTTAGTACAACGCATATCATGTTTTTATAACATATGTAGGTGATGATCATAAGTAGGATGAGCTAGCCTTGAGGGAAGAGTAGTGATGTCTCTTGCATACACACATATCAGATGATAACATGTTTAATATTGTGAGGATGACATAATTAAATGCAAAACATGAGATATGATGTGAAATGTGAATAGATTGCACAGGTGGGTCGAGACCCAAGATTTAGAGTGATTGATATAATAAATTAGAATTCCTTGTGAATGAAAATATCTGGTATATATATATGTGTGTGTGTGTGTGTGTGTGTTGAATTGACAGGGCTGCCCATAATTTCACTTTTGGGGGAGATTTTGTCTATTTTATTTTATTTTTGAATTTTTTAATAATTTTATTGCAATTGTTGTTGGTGTGTAAATTGGTTTTCATGTTATTCATGTAGTAGCATGTTAGGTTTATTTTTGTACATTCATCCATGCATAGTGATAGACATCATCTATCTCAAGACGCCGAGAGTAGATCCGCAGGGTTGGGTTTGGGTTAGCCGACCTAACCGGGACCAGTAGCATTTCAGTTCAGTTTCTGAGTATGAACCGGATTTGGGCTATTACAAGTTCACTAATGTAAAACTCTGGCTCTAGTCAGGGGTTTTACAAATTGATTCCATATTCACAACCTTGACACCAAAAGTGTAGCACCCCAATTCGGCTCACTTGTTAACCAAACTAGAACTGGTATTGGCAACCGAACCATTCATTAATCTGCTTAATTCAGTTAAGCCAACTTGGATCTACCTTCAGTGTCTCAAGATTGTGATGCAAACATTAAATGCATGGATAAGATGTTTAGCTCTTACATTGTTCTAGATGAATGATATGATATGCAAACCATATTTAATACAAAATAATTCATTAAAAGGTTGACAAGCAGTAATTTTTTAAACAAAAAGGACATAGTCTCCCCTAAAAGTGGCATTGGGGCCACCCTATCAACAACAAATAGTATGTATATATAACGATAAAAACATAAAACATTGCCACAACATTGTGTTTCTTCACACAACATTCACTTCATGACAATTTTTTCTTTCCGAGATGAGTTTTGACTCTATTTGATTGGCACGTGCACCACTCATGGTACGTGTGAGTCAACTTTCCCCTTGTCGCACGTCTTACTGAAACACCAAAAAAAAATTATATATATACATAGGTCTAGGTGGGGATTACAATATAGTAAGCTTGAAGGCATCATAATATGGACATGAGTTTTTTAACAAATTCGAGGGATCTCATCTTCGAGGGTTATTAATCGAAAAATATGATCGACTAAATGACCCGTGTGGAGTGGGCATGATAAATCCAGCACTCGTCACATCCACTTACTGTTAAATCAAATCACAATAGAATAGAAGGTCAAAGCAAATGCAAGTTCTAAATGGAGCTAGTAGAAGCTTCAATCGTTTCCATCCGCCGACGCGGCAAGCTCATACTCCGTACCTATAATCGAATCTAAAAGCTAATACCCACTATCTAAATGAAGCATTAACACATCCTAAATAACACATTCATGAGCCCTACTCACATCAACTAACATCATCATTTCCTAAATTACGTTGCAGTTAATTAATAATTCATACTTAATTTACTTAATTAGTTCATTAGCATTTTTTTAATATCATTCAAATCATGCAAATTCATTTTTTCACAATCAAAATATTTTATCATTTCAATCAATCAAATCCTAGCATGCTATGCTAATAATTATCAATTTCAAATAATTACATCCAAGGTAATTATACCTCGTATCGTCGACAATCGGTGACGATTAGGGTTTGGTCGTGTGTTTTGGGACTTGAATTTGGCACCCGGTGGTGTCCAAAGTTCAATCGAGCTTGGCAAGAGGAATTTAATGAAAATCTAGTGATTTGCGGTAAATTCCTACAAATCCAGTTTTCCGGGGACTTTCAGGTAGTGTGGCTGGGGCGAGCTTGATACAACCACGGTGGGGTTGAACACCGCGGCAGCGACAACCGTGGCTTCACTCAGTTGTCACACCTGGGCTTGCCTGATCGGCCTTGGGCCAGTCTCGGTGGTGGTGCACGAGGGGGCAAGCGTGTCTAGGCCGATGGGACAGTGACAGTGGTACAATGATGTCAAAGTGGCGAGGCCGGCGGCGGAGTTGGCATCAGGAGCACTGCACGAGGGTGCATCTCCGTTGTCGTGGAGGCCGAGCAGCCACCGGGAATTTAACAACCCGCCCGTTCCAAGCTACGAGCCAAGTATTACTATATGAAACTAAGTGTTTTATAAATTAATTTTTCTATTAATTGCCAAGATTTTAAAAACTATGACATATAATATAATATAATAAATGCTCGGAATAATCTAAGCCCCATGAACCAAATTAAAATCCTACTGATATACAAACAATCTAGAAAAAAAAATAGTCCAATAATAGAGTCCTCTAACTATCCCGACTCTACCCATCCTTCCATGCTCATACCTGCAGAGGCAATTCCGCACTAGTGATAAAAACACTAAGTCATATAATTACAAAAAAAATTAATATATTCCACAACATCAATTCGACTTATAGTGATTATGAGCCTATGCTGAGCTCTTAATATGCTGGGAGGGTGGCCGCCCATCCAGCTACAATCTCATGTATGAGCACACACGCTACATGGCCTTCGGTCTGTAGTTACTGATATTTGCCATTGACTCACCCTCTCGGTATTGCAAGTACATAATGAGCTGTCTTGTGCCACTGTGCCCTGTCACCCCTTTTGGCATGGGGGCAGGTATTTAATCTTTCAAGAATTTTAAAGGTGCTACCCTGCGTTGACTGAGCCAATTCTTTGACCCCGGTTGCACTTAGAGCATGGTGGTCGAAATTGGCTCAGGCCAACCAAGACTCCCATGTAGTAATTTTTTTAAGGGTGCTACCCTATGTCGAATTGAGCCAATTCTTTGACCCCGGTTGCGTTCGGTGCATGGTGGCCGAATGTGGGCTCAGGCCGACCAAGACTTCCACACAGGAATATATAACATTTCGAGTAATTATACGACCTGGAATTTTGTTGAGACACTGGCACTACGACACGTGATCTTAATATGAATGAAACTTCTCTAAAATTTTCCCTTTGTGAGCTAAATGTGCTCACAAATTATCAAGTTGATGTTTAATTTAACAATCAATAGAATTCTCCTTTATATAGAAGAATATGTGTAAAATTCAAGAAGTCACTACATTAAATTTTATAGAAAAGAATGTAATCACACATAACTATATTAAACACCAATCATTTGTGTGATAACAAAAAGTCAAAAAATTGACTATTGAATTAATGCGAATGAGTTTGAATCCCAAAAATTTAATAAATAAAACTTATTTAAAACCATTGTACTTGTACCCTAAAGGTTATAATTGATAATTTATGATGTTAATTTTTAAGATTTAATTTAATTAAATATTATTTATGGTTTATTATAAGATTCACAAAACCTTAAATAAAATAACCTAATTATTTTTTTCGGGATTTTATAAGAAAGATGGGGGACGGCTCGACGAAGCTTCATCGGAGGTCGGCAACATCGATTGGAGGTAGTGAAGCAGCTAGAGTGGGCGTTGGCAATGGCGTGGGGGTAGTGATTAGGGAGAGAGGGGAAACATCAGGAGGAGTTTTTGGGTGGCAATTTTGTGCATAAAAGTTGACTCGACTCACATTCAAGTAAAAATAATAACTAACTCCTAATACATTATTAAAAAATCAAGAAAAATATGAGAAAATACCATAAAATATAATACATTCAATAACATCAAAATGGCATGTTCTATAACTAATAACCCACCCAAACTGCAATCTAATGCATCGTAATGTGTTATTTGGCGTAAAAATAATTCTACGATCAAATACATACAAGAATATAACTGGCATATTGTAATATAGACTGATAACTCATTTCTTATCATTTTTCTAATGTTATCATCATATACTTAGGTACATTCGACCCTCGCTTGTAACCCATGGTCGGTCACACGTGTCATGAAACTAACTCGACTCGAACTGACGGTTGAACCGACTAGTTCGCTAATGTGAAACTCTGACTTGAGTCACGAGTTTTACAACCTTCCCTCCCTAGAAAAATTTCATCCTCAAAATTTTACCCAAGGAAGTTTCAACTCATTATTACTCTAAACAACTAAATCTCAATTAAATCTGTAAGTATCTCTTCTTCATCTTGCCTTCACATTCCCATGTTGATTCTTCAACTCCTCATCAATTCCATTGCACTCATACTAGGAGAACATTTTTCTTCTAAGAACTTTCACTCGATGGTTCATGATCTTGACTACATCTTCTGGATATGTTATGTCTAGTTGCAACTCTATTATTATGAAATTGACCATGTGACAGTTGTCTGGATAGTATGCTTTCAATAATGAGACATTGAAGACATCGTCCACAACTGATAGATGAGGCAGCAATGCTAGTCTATAAGTGTAAAACCCATGACTCGAGTCAAGATTTTATAGTCTAAACTGGTTGGTTCAATCGTTATTTTCAGTCGAGTCAATTTTACAACACGTGTACCGAGCCGAGGCCGGTCATGTGTTATGAACCATGAGAGTCATGTGTGCTCAAGTATATGATGATAATGTCTGTAAGACAGCAATAGAATGAGTTATCAGAATATATGAGAGTAAGCCTAGATTTTTCTTTATTTAATTAGGTATTAGATCATAGAATTATTTATAGGCCGAATAATGCATTAGGATGTATTATGAGTAGTTTGGGTGGGTTATTAGCTATAGAGCATGTCATTGTGATGTTATGGTGTGTATTATGTTTTATGGTATTTTCTCCTATTTTTTGGTTTTTTTAGGAATTATTACAAGTTAGTTATTATATTTGACTCGAGTCAGAGTCTTAGTCAAATTCTAATTACGAGACGACCCCAGACTTTCTCCCCGACTACTCGTCTTCTCCCCTAACTACTTGTCTTCTCCCCTAACCACTCGTCTTCTTCCTCCAACCACTCGTCTTCTCCCCTTCTGACCACTCGTCTTCTCCCCTTGACCACTCGTTTTTCCCCTCGACCACTCGTCTTCTCCCCTCGACCACTCACCTTCTCCCCCGACCACTCCTCTTCTCCCCCACCCCCGACACCTTTTATTCCAAACCTTCAATGCCACCCCTTTACCTACAACTGATGCTCGCCAGGGATCATTGCCGCCGCCATCCAATTGCCACCTCAACATTGCTAACCCTCCTGTGACCTTTCCCAATCAGAGCAGAGCCCAACTCTGCCCATCCAGGTTGGATATCCACACGCCACCATCAACCGCCCTTGTTTTTCACTCTTTTTGGCAAGCCACCATCTTTGTCGACCTCGTTGACATCATAGACGTGTTGGGCTCGCCAAGTAGGTGCCAACGGTACCCTACACCGCCGGTTAGTCACTGCTGGTAACAGTCTCAAGGAAACTGCCGAAAGCGCATGAAAACCAGATTTGCTAGAATGTGCCGGATCTTTCGCCGAACTCATCCAGTCAAACCCAATCAAACTTCAGATTCCAACGAGTACCGAATTTGGGTCTTGAGTCGCACAATGAAACCACCACAAGTTGCCTTGGGAGACCTATATATAATTTGATTGCATTTCAGTGAGACGAGAGATGGGAAGACTGACTTGCACGTACCATGAGCGGGTGCATGTGCTAGTCAAAATGGGCTTTGTATTAGTGAGTGGGTTGTTCCATTCCTGAGGGATCCTTACAACTCTACATTTGAGTTCCTCACACCCAGAGAAAGTAGATGTTTATATGTACTGTTTAGTATAGCGCATGTCCAGACTTGTGGTTCAAAGGGTATTAAAGGTGCCCGCCTGAGAGTACTCGCCTTTCATGCTCGAGGCCAGAAGAATTATGGAGGGAAAAGAGGGCTTACAATATACTAGCAGTCCAAAGGGATCAGGAAAATGAAATGAGAAAATGCTGAGAGGGTAAAACCCATGACTCGAGTCAAAGTTTTACTATAATAGCAAACCAGTCGGTTCAACCGTCAGTTCGAGTCAAGTCAGTTTCATGAACCTCGTGCTGAGTCAAGGCGAAACGTAAATTATGAGTTATGAGGGTCAAGTGTACCTAATTATATGATGATAACGTTGAGAAGATGGTGAGAAATGAGTTAGCAGAATATATGAAAGTATGCAGTATTTTTCTTTTTCATGTATTTCATCGTAGAAATAATTTTAGGCCGAATAACGCATTAGGACATGTTATAGGGAAATTTGGGTGGGCTATTAGTTATAGAACATGCCATTGTGTGTTATGGTGTGTAATATATTTTATGGGATTTTCCATATTTTTCTAGATTTTTTAAGGATTTATTACGTGCTAGTTATTATTTCTGAGTAGGAGTCAAGTCAATACGTATTTATGAGTTTTCCACCGAAGTATTTCTTCTCCCTCCCGACACTTCCTCACCCCAAACCCCATTGCCGCTGCCCCTGTGTTTCTTGCTGCCTCCAAGCCATCGTGCCGTCATCGTACCACACCATTCATTTTTTCACCAACCATTCATTTTTCTCACTTGACCAGTCTTTTTTCTCACCCTGGCATCTATATATTCCACACTGTCACCATTCAGCCACCACCATCCTTCTCACCCAACTTCCTTCTTCTTTTTCTTCCTTCACTTTTCCCCCATGATCCTCACTCAAGCTAGCCACAACCTCGTCGCCATCACCACATGACTCACGATTAGGTACGAAGTAGGAGCTCACCGTTTAGGCGCTAAGACACACTCAGAGCTTCTACCAAGTCTGTTTAGGACTCGTTTTTTGTTTTACACTCTACTCTATTGTGTGTTGTTTTATTACTTGAAGGACGAGTTAAGTGACATTTTATCGGATTCCACTTAACCTGAGTATGTTTTCAAAAACAAGTTCCACCACAAGTTACCTTCAGGCCTACTATATAAATCATTACCAAGACCTATATATATGTAGTTTTTGTGTTTTTTTCAATAACCGTACTACGCAACCGAGCATGTGCTAGTAGAAGCCACTGACAACCATGCTACACAAGTAGCATGTGCCAGTCGTAAGCTAGGAATCCTAACAACCATGTTATGCAAGCAGCATGTGCCAGTCGAAGTCATCAACAACCATGCTACGCAAGTAGCATGTGCCATTCGTAAGCCAGGAATCCTGATAACCATGCTACGCAAGTGGTATGTGCCAGTCGAAGCTGCCAAAAACCATACTTCGCAAGTAGCATGTGCCAGTCGTAAGCTGGGAATCCAACAACCATGCTATGCAAGTGGCATGTGCCAGTCGAAGCAGCTGACAACCATGTTACGCAAGTAGCATGTGCCAGTCGTAAGCCGAGAATCTCAAAAACCATGTTATGCAAGAGACATGTGCTAGTCGAAGTCGCCAACAACCACGCTACGCAAGTAGCATGTGCCAGTCATAAGCCAGAAATCCTGACAACCATGTTACTCGAGTGGGTATGGAAGTAAGGAAAAGGGCTTAGGAAATTACAGTAGTCCCAAGGGACCAGAACATGAAATGAGAAAATGTCGAGAGAGGCATCAGTAGTAGCAAACCAGTTAAGTTAAAGATGATTTCAGTTAAGTAGATGTGCTGCAAAGTTTTCAAGACATTTTCTTTCATATGAGAGTTTACTCTCTTAGCTAGTTTGATATTAGTTATAATTTTTGGACTAATAACGCTCGTTACTGATGTGTTTTTATAATATTTGTAGGTGATGATCATAAGTAGGATGAGCCACCCTAGATGGAGGAGCTGTAATACCCCAAATCCGGTTCACACTCGTGAACCAAACCGGCATGTTACAGGCCCCGGTTAGGTCGGCTAACCCGAACCTAACTCGTACGGATCCAATCTCGGCGTCTTAAGATCAAGATCCAACTTGCTATATGTATGTATAAATGCATAAAACCCTAACAGGATGCTACATGGATGACATGCAACCAATTTTCACACCAACACACTTACAATCAAAATTAGTAAAAATTCTAAAACGAAAGGGACAGAATTTCCCCTAAAAATGCAATTAGGGGCCACCCTGTCAAAATCATATATTCAAATATATATACGCATAGCAACACTAGCATTCACACAGACTTCTAATCTACTATATTCATCATTCTCTGAACTTTGGGTCCTAACCCATCACACTTTTGCTGCGCTACTCTGATCATTTCATTTCATGTCATTGTCATGCCTCAAATATTTAATCATAACATGTTTATAAAATAACATCATAAACAAAATATTAAACATTCAATCACCCAATGTGTGTGTGCAGAAGACCTTATTGCTCCTCCGTCCTGGCCGGCACATCCATCTCGTGCTTATCACCTACATATATATAGGAAAAACGTCAGTAACAAGCGTTACTGGTCCGAAAAGAAAATAACTATAACAAACTGGCTATGAGAGCAAACTCTCATATGAAAGAAAACAACATATACTTCACGTGAACACTCTGAAGGGCACTACTGAGGAGCCACTAGGCTGCAGACCCGGTAGCATCCCGAACTTACTGATCTGCTGCTGGTACTGTGCCACTCTCGGCACTTCTTTTTCAGTACTTCTCGTGAACCTTTATCCTAAGCCCTCTCCTTACCTCCATATTTCTCCTGGCCTTGAGCACGAAGAACGAGTACTCTCAGGCAGTCGACTTTAGTACCCTTTGAACCACAAGTCAGGACATGCGCTGTACTAAACAGTACCCGTAAACCTCCACGTTCTCCGGGTGTGAGGAACTCAAACGCGGAGTTGTCAGGATCCCTCGGGAATGGAACAGTCCGCTGACACTAATCCAGAGCCCGCTTTGACTGTCACGGCATCCTCTGCATGGTACGTGCAGTCGATTTCTCCGTCTCTCGTCTCACTAAAAATGCGAAAACTACATATATATAGGGCTGGGTAGGGATTTATATAATAGGCCCGAAGGCAACTTTTGGTGGATCTTGTTTTCGAAATCAACCTCAAGGGATCTCATCCTCGAGGGGTTATTAATCCGAAAAATGTTCGGTTAAATGGCCCGAGTTAAGTGGGATCCGATAAAACGCCACTTAACCCGTCCTGTAGACAATAAATCAAACATACAATAGAAAAGATCATAAAAATCAGAGAGAAGTCCTAACGGACCTGGTAGAAGCTCCAAGCGTGTCATCGCGCCTAGGCGGCGAGCTCCTACTCCGTACCTACACATCAAAACTAAATACTAACGCCCGCTAACTAAATGATGCATCAAACTCAATAACATCATAATCACAATGCAAGCATCCATCAACATAACAATCAGAAAATCATAAAAATTAATTAATCCTAGCTCATCCTATTCATACTAATTTTATTACGTGTCTGTAACTTATGTCGTGGTCACTTATCATGCTCTGACCTGATCTACTTCATTAGATCACTTACTCTTCATTCACACTTAATCTCATCATGCAACTCATCGTTTCATCCATCATTAAACATTAATCACATCAATAAACCAACCCTAGCATGCTATGCTAACAATATCAAGTTTAAATTATAAATTCGGAGGTAATTATACCTCACGTCATCGGCAATCGGCGCTCGAATTCGGCGCTCATCGGCGTCCGACATTCGATCGGGATCGACTGGATGAACTCCTCGGAAGATCCGGCAAATTCCAGCGAACCCGATTTTCCGGCGGTTTTCCGGCGGCTTCAGTGGTTTTCCGGCAACCTTCCGGCGGTTTTCCGGCGACAATTACCGGTGGCGTCTACTAGCTGGATAGGGGTCATATAGGGTACCATTGGAACCGGCTCGGCGAGCCCGACACATCCACGATGTCGACATGGTCGGCCGAGGTGGTGGCTCGCCGGAAAATAGCTAAAACAGAGGCTGCGGTGATGGTGGCTAGATCCGGCCGGCCACGGCGGCGACGGCCTCCGCTCCGGTCAGGAAGGGTCACTGGGTGGTCGAGGGTGCTGAGGCGACCACCTGATCGTGGTGGCGATGGTCGCATTGTGATTCGCGACGATCGCGGCGCTAGGCAAGCCGATTCCGACGTCGCGGCGGCCTGGCAGCGGCCGGGGCTGGTCGGGGTGGCACGGCAACGTCGTGGCGGAGCTAGGGGCGGCGATCGGCAGCCGAGCGGGGTCAGCCGTGGCGGCGGTGGCGCGCGAACAGGGGCGGCGCGGTGGCTAGGGTTTGGGCGTGGGGGAGAAAAGGTCAAGGGTGGAGAAGAATTGGTTGGGTGGCAAACTTGTAATTAAGACTTGACTCGTCTCCGGCTCGAATCAAGTATAGTAACTAAGTCGTATTAAATCCTAAAAAAAATTCATAAAAAACGGGAAAAATCCCTTAAAATCAAACAACACCAAAAAAAAAATCATAATGATATGCTCTAGAACTATCAACCCACCCAAAATGCCTGTAATGCGTCCTAACGCGGTAAACGGCCTAAAACTAATTCTACGATCCATTATATATCATAATAAAAAAATGAACTGCATACTCTCATATATTCTGATAACTCATTCTTTTCTGCTGTGTTCATGACGTTATCATCATATACTTGGGTACACATGACCCTCATGGCTCATACACGAGACCGGCATAGGCTCGAGTACACGTGTTCTGAAACTGACTCGACTCGAAAATAACGGTTGAACCGACCGGTTCTAAATATAAAACCCTGACTCGAATCGTGGGTTTTACAATCTTCCCTCCTTATAAAAATTTCGTCCTCGAAATTTTAACTCAAGGAGGTTCTGCTGATCTACTACCTAGAAGCTGGATACATATCAGTGGTATCCTCTACTGCTTCAACAGTCCTATACATCTTCATTGACTGTAGTGGTGCCGACATGGCGAATCCTGCTAGTGATGCTGACCATCTCAAACATGCTGGATTCTAAACTTCCTGTGTCTGTTTTGACATTATCATCATCCCTCTCTTCTGTTCTGATCCCTACTGCTAACTCGGCGGAAAACCTAGATCACCCCTAAGGGCCTACTGGGTTGGTCAAGCAAATACTCTAGAGTATCGCAAGGTTCTAATCTGGGTTATGTCTGGAAAACTACGCCGAGGGTAAGACCTACCTGCTAACATCTACCCATGTCCCTCTAATCCTCATCTGTGAACCGTCACCTACATGTACTCGCAGGAACTCTACTCTAGGTCCTACAATCACCTCAAAGCCTGCTATGAGTCTCCTGCTAAGTACGGTGGATACCCTAATGAGCTACACGGCTCACTGTCGCCAGTCTAGGTCCAACTCTCAGGTGTCCCTATACAAGGAACTGGACCGCTCACTTGGTTCTAGTTGACTCGGTCCTGAGTCATGTATCTCACTCTGTTCTATAAGAGAACAAGGATAGCTGCTAAGACTCTAATGCATACTATGGCTCCGGTGGCTATCTATACAACCACTAACTACTACTGAAGGGAGGCGAGAACACCTGTACATACACAGCATGTCTCAAGGAGTATGATGACATACTCTGCATGGGACTGTGGAGTCTGCATCTGGTCTGTGGCATGTGCTCTATGCTCTGGTCAACGTATACTCATCTCAATCATCTGGATAAACTGATGGTAGAACTGATACATACAAAGGGGTGAGTGGAAATCCTTAAGTGAAAACTCCACTTCGTCTGACATCTCTAGGTATAGGAAGGGAGGTTGAATCTAGTGGAAATCAAGTCACACTGCTCAAGAACTCTCAATAGGGGACATCTCATCCTCACATGTGGTATCTGGTGCAAGGTAAATAGGGAACTCCACTAGGCCAAGAAAAACCTGCTACATAGGTATGTCACTCTGATCTGTGGTGAGGTCAAGGTGTCATGCAAGTGGTAGGGGAGATGAAATCCCTATGTAGCGTACTGGGTGGCCAAAATATCGGTAGGTCTATGGACTTGTCTCTAAGATCACCATAATTCACTATACCACAGGTGATCAGGCTGTGGAACAGTCAATCAATGACGAATCTCAAAAATGGTTCCTAATTGGCTCTAGTTTAATCAGCTAACAATAGGCACGTGTTTCTCGATACTGTACTAGTCACGCACTTCTAAACGGGCGGGTTCAAACGACCCAAAGAACCACTGTCTCCCCTCAAGTCTACGGGGACTTATAATGAGGTTTGACACATGTCTCGTCCGCTCTTCAGTGGTGTGTGACCTGCCGTCCCGTACCGATTTGTAGCACTAATCTTGACTCACATGACTACTACCACTGTGGTAGACTCTCAAGCAAGGCTATCAATGAAGATGAGCATACATTGATATCACTCTGTCTGGTCAGCATGGTCTGTGCTGTCTGAAGTCTCTATCTACATCGCTCCCCTGCTAGGGTGAAAATCCTCATCAGAAGGTCGGTCTGCAACATCTACCTACACTATAAGCCCTAATTAGTACCCTGAAGGTACTTCTATACTCAGGGTAAGGCTCAATCCTATGTCTCAAGGTGAGAACCTAATCGTGCTAGCGAAACACAAGGGAATCACTGTCCTTCTGAAAAAAAACCTTTCCTCACTAACCCTCTATCTATGCCCAATACTCTATATAAGTCAAATTCTTATCACTGGTTGGCCCATCACTAAATGGGTTCAACGGAGTGTGACCGTCCCATCTGGAGGTCATGCTATCATGTTCCTTGATTCTGTCCATGCGCATCCTTATGAGGTTTGATTAAGAATAGAAATATGAAATGTAGGTTTGATTAAGAATAGAAATATGAAATTTGCTTGATTGAGTGGTGTTAAAAATGGAGGCTAAGAAATAAATTAGGGTAACTAGGTAATGATCATGATCTAATGCAAATTAGCCTAAGTAGGCTTGCTAGAATTGATATAGGTTGATGTGTGTTGATTGATGCGTGATTGTGTTGATTGTGTGTGCATGCTATAGGATGTGTGATTCATCATGCGGGCGTTAGTTTTTAGCTTGATTGTGTAGGTACGGTGTAGGAGCTGGCCGCCTAGGCGCGTGGACCCGTTTGGAGCTTCTACCAGGTACGTTTAGGACTCGTTCTCTGATTTACGCTACTCTCTTGTGTATTTGATTTATTATGTGCAGGACGAGTTAAGTGGCGTTTTATTGAATCCCACTTAACTCGGGCCATTTAGCCAACGATTTTTCGGATTAATAACCCTCGAGGATGAGATCCCTCGAGTTTGTTTTCGAACTTCAGATCCAGCTCACGATGCCTTCGGGCCTATTGTATAAATCCCAACCTAGACCTATATATATGTATAGTTTTCGTGTTTTCAGTGAGAGATTGAATGAGGGAAATCCGGCCACCGTGCTACGTGAGCGGGCACGTGTGAGTCGATAGTCGGCTCTGGAATGGTGTGCGGGCTGTTTCATTCCCGAGGGATCCTGACAACTCCACCTTTGAGTTCCTCAAACCCGGAGAAGTGTGGAGGTTCACGGGTACTGCATTGCAGCGCATGTCTAGACTTGTGGTTTTAAAGGGTACTGAAGGCGACTGCCTAAGAGTACTCGGCCTTCGTGCTCAAGGCCAGGAGTAATATGGAAGGTGCAGAGGGCGGAAAGGAATGAGATTTGATGTGAGAAGCGATAGAGAAATGGCCGAGGTATGAGAATGTGAAAGATAGGGGGACACTGTCGACCCGAGGGCGACGGCTCCCGTATGTGCCCTGATGAGAGTTCGTGAGGAAGTATATGGTTTTGATTCAACAGGAGAGTTCGCTCTCCTGTGCCAGATTGATATTAGTTATTTTCCGGGCCGGTAACACTCGTTACTGACGGTTTTTCTATATATATGTAGGTGAGGAATGCGAGCGATGAAAGCTGTCGGGACTGCGGAGGAGCAGCACGGAACCGCGCACACATGTACCTGCCACGTGTAACATATAATGATGGTGTGTTATTGTTATGTAAATGATAATTTTGATGCGTTTGCTTGAGTGAATTACTTGTTATGAAACGAACTAATAAATATGAATGAGTAGGGAGCCTTGGAGTTCAGACTCGGCTCAGGTAAAAATGAATGAGATAATGATTGAATGTCATGGTAGATTAGTATGTGTTACCGTATTTTTATAAAATAGTATATATTTTCTTTTGGTTTCTCATTTATTATTTTGTCTTGTCTTTGCTTGTACATCATAGCATGCATGTAGGACTACGTTAGAACCCACGCATCCCATCCATGCATTTCATGTTTGCATCTCCATCTTGAGACACCGAGGGCAGATCCGGGTCAGCTTAACTGAACCCAGTAGATTAGCGAACGGTTCGGTCGCCAGTGACATTTCCGGGTCGGTTCACGGGTGAGCCGAAACTAGGTGTTACAGCTCCTCCGTCCTGGCCGGCACATCCATCTCGTGCTTATCACCTACATACATATATGAAAAACGTCAGTAACAAGCGTTACTGATCCGAAAAGAAAATAACTATAACAAACTAGCTATGAGACGCAAACTCTCATATGAAAGAAAACAACATATACTTCACGTGAACACTCTGAAGGGCACTACTGAGGAGCCACTGGGCTGCAGACCCGGTAGCATCCCGAACTTACTGATCTGCTGCTGGTACTGTGCCGCTCTTGGCACTTCTTTTTCAGTACTTCTCGTGAAACTTTAACCTAAGCCCTCTGCTTACCTCCATATTTCTCCTGGCCTTGAGCACGAAGGCCGAGTACTCTCAGGCAGTCGCCTTTAGTACCCTTTGAACCACAAGTCCAGACATGCGCTGTACTAAACAGTGCCCGTAAACCTCCACGTTCTCCGGGTGTGAGGAACTCAAACGCGGAGTTGTCAGGATCCCTCGGGAATGGAACAGTCCGCTGGCACTAATCCAGAGCCCGCTTTGACTGTCACGACATCCTCTGCATGGTACGTGCAGTCAATTTCTCCGTCTCTCGTCTCACTAAAAACGCGAAAACTACATATATATATGGGCTGGGTAGGGATTTATATAATAGGCCCGAAGGCAACTTTTGGTGGATCTTGTTTTCGAAATCAACCTCAAGGGATCTCATCCTCGGGGGTTATTAATCCGAAAAATGTTCGGTTAAATGGCCCGAGTTAAGTGGGATCCGATAAAACGCCACTTAACCCGTCCTGAAGACAATAAATCAAACATACAATAGAAAAGATCATAAAAATTAGAGAGAAGTCCTAACGGACCTGGTAGAAGCTCCAAGCATGTCATCGCGCCTAGGCGGTGAGCTCCTACTCGGTACCTACACATCAAAACTAAATACTAACGCCCGCTAACTAAATGATGCATCAAACTCAATAACATCATAATCACAATGCAAGCATCCATCAACATAACAATCAGAAAATCATAAAAATTAATTAATCCTAGCTCATCCTATTCATACTAATTTTATTACGTGTCTGTAACTTATGTCGTGGTCACTTATCATGCTCTGACCTGATCTACTTCATTAGATCACTTACTCTTCATTCACACTTAATCTCATCATGCAACTCAACGGTTCATCCATCATTAAACATTAATCACATCAATAAACCAACCCTAGCATGCTATGCTAACAATATCAAGTTTAAATTATAAATTCGGAGGTAATTATACCTCACGTCATCGGCAATCGGCGCTCGAATTCGGCGCTCATCGGCGTCCGACATTCGATCGGGATCGACTGGATGAACTCCTCGGAAGATCCGGCAAATTCCAGCGAACCCGATTTTCCGGCGGTTTTCCGGCGGCTTTAGTGGTTTTCCGGCAACCTTCCGGCGGTTTTTCGGTGACAATTACCGGCGGCGTCTACTAGCTGGATAGGGGTCATATAGGGTACCATTGGAACCGGCCTGGCGAGCCCGACACATCCACGACGTCGACATGGTCGGCCGAGGCGGTGGTTCGCCGGAAAATGGCAAAAACAGAGGCTACGGTGATGGTGGCTAGATCCGGCCGGCCACGGCGGCGACGGCTTCCGCTCCGGTCAGGAAGGGTCACTGGGTGGTCGAGGGTGCTGTGGTGACCACCTGATCGTGTAGGCGAGTCGATTCCGACGTCGCTGCAGCCTGGCAGCAGCCGGGGCTGGTCGGGGCGGCACGACAACGTCGTGGTGGAGCTAGGGGCGGCGATCGGCGGCCGGGCGGCGGCGGTGGTGCGCGAACAGGGGCAGCGCGGCGGCTAGGGTTTGGGCGTGGGGGAGAAAAGGTCGGGGGTGGAGAAGATTTGGTTGGGTGGCAAACTTGTAATTAAGACTTGACTCGTCTCCGGCTCGAGTCAAGTATAGTAACTAAGTTGTATTAAATCCTAAAAAATTCATAAAAAATGGGAAAAATCCCGTAAAATCAAACAACACCAATAAAAAAAATCATAATGATATGCTCTAGAACTATCAACCCACCCAAAATGCCTGTAATGCGTCCTAACGCGGTAAACGGCCTAAAACTAATTCTACGATCCATTATATATCATAATAATAAAAAATGAACTGCATACTCTCATATTTTCTGATAACTCATTCTTTTCTGTTGTGTTCATGACGTTATCATCATATACTTAGGTACACATGACCCTCATGGCTCATACACGAGACCGGCATCGGCTCAGTACACGTGTTCTAAAACTGACTCGACTCGTAAATAACGGTCGAACCGACCGGTTCTAAATATAAAACCCTGACTCGAATCATGGGTTTTACAGGAGCAGTGACGTCTCTTGCATACACACATCAAACAATAGAATGTTAATATTTTGTTTATATTGTCATTGTATTAAAAATGATGTGATGTAATGCAAGGTATGATAATATGATAGTGATATTATGATTTGAAAGAAATATTAATGTGCAAGTTGAATGATAAAAGTGAAATGTGAATAGAATGGTAAAAGTGAAATTTAGTCTGTTCCAATTTTTTTGGAATTTTTATCGACTAAATCGTACTATTTTGTTTTGTAAACTAATTGTCATGTCATCCATGTCGTGGCATGTTAGGTTTATTTTTGTACATTCATCAATGTGTAGAGATAGACATCTTCCATCTTGAGATGCCTAGAGTGGATCCGTAAGGTTGGGTTTGGGCTAGCCGACCTAACCGGGACCAGTGACATTCTGGTTCGATTCTCTAGCGTGAACCGGATTTGGGGTGTTACACCTGCTCACTAATCTAGAGCCGGCTTTGACTGGCACGTGATAGCTCGCGGCATGTGTGAGACAACTTTTCCCTGTCTCACATCTCACTAAAAATAAACAAGAAAATTATATACTCATAGGTCTTGGTTGGGATTGTAATATAGTAGGCCCGAAGGCATCATAATCTGGATCTGAGTTTTCAAAAATAAACTCAAGGGATCTCATCCTCGAGGGTTGTTAATTCAAAATTTTGTACGTTTAAATGGCCCATGTGGAGTGGGATACAATAAATCAAGCACTCGACACGTCCACTTACCTATTAAAACAAATCTTGATCGAGTAAGAGAGTCAAACCAGAAACAAGTCTTACATAGATCTAGTAAAAACTCCAATCGTGTCCATATGCCTAGGCAGTGAGCTCTTACTCTATTCCACACGTCAAATCTAAAGGCTAACGCCCGCTATCTGAATGATGCATTCACACATCCTAAACAATACACCCAATCATATTAGGCATTCACATCAATCCACATCATGATTTTCTAGGCTACATTGTCATTAATTAACCATTCATACTTAATTTACCTAATTAGTTCATTAATATTTATTTTATATTATTCAAATCATGCAAATTCATTTTTACTCAAAATAAAAATAAAATTTACTACGCCAATCAATCAAACCCTATCATGTTGTGCTAACAATTATCAATTTTATTTAATTACGTCAAAGGTGATTATACCTCACGTCGTTGACAATCAGCAACGATTAAGGTTTGTCGTGTTGTTTGGGACGCGAATTTGGCACCCGACGGCATTCAAAATTTGAATGGATCCGCTTGGAGTTTCGACGATTTTTGGAGAATTCCAGTAAATCCAATTTTTCAACCGTTTTAGGCTATTTTTCGACGGTCTTTCGGCAACATTTCTGGTGAGGTGATTGGGGCTATGGGCGGCATCAGCTTTGCTAGCTCGATGCGACTACGGTGATGGTGAGAGCAACGGCGGTGGCGATGGTTGCCTGTTACAGCCATTGATCAGTCCTGTTGGTCGGCTTGTCTGATTGCCCCTTGGCCGGTCTTGGCGATGGTGCTCGGTGGGGGAAAAGCATCTAGGGTGGCATTGTAACATCCCAATTTTTTCGGTCTAGTGGTAGACCGAGGTGTGATGTTAAAAATTTATAAAATTAATAATTTAACTATAATCGTACAAACTTTATAGAAGCAAATTTCAAAAGCATAGGCCAGAACTACTCAACGGCCAACTAAAATCATACATACATACATAATCATACATACTATGCCAAAACACATAATGACACTTCGTGCAGCCCGGACAACTCAATGGAACATAAAACCTATCATAAACAAACATGTACCTGAATCTAGTTGATGGTAACATGTCTGTATCATATATAAATATATACATGTATTAGAACCTAGATTCCAGTGCATGTATATGTTTATGACGTTGTATGCTCCGTTTAGTTGTCCATGCTAAATGTGGTGTCATTATGTGTTTTGACATAGTATGTATGATTATGTATGATTCTAGTTGGCCGTTGAGTGGTTTCAACCTATGCTTTTGAAATTCATTTTTGTGAAGCTTGTACGATTGTCGTTAAATTATTAACTTTATGAATTTTTAATATTGCACTTCGGTCTGCTACTAAACCAGAAAAAATTGTGATGTGCAGGCGCAATCGGCGGCAAAACGATGTCAAGAGCACAAAGCAAGTGCGTGGCTAGCATGCATTGTAGGGGCCAAGCAAGGGTTGGGTTGGTGGGGGAAACGACTTGGCAAGCTCAAGCTGCTTTGTCGGCATTAATCGGCGACAATGTGGTTGTCGGAGGTGGCATCGACAACAATGATCAGGGTGGAGAGGGAGAAAACGTCAGAGGAAGGTTTGGCTGGCAATCTCATGAATAAAAGTTGACTCGACTATAACTCGAGTCAAAATAATAACTAATTCTTAACAAATTCAAAACAAAATCCAAAAAATATGAAAAAATATTATAAAATATAATGAACTTCATAACATCAAAATGAGATGTTCTATAACTAATAACCTACCCGCTATATAACGCATCCTAATATATTATTTGGCCTAAAAATAATTTTACGATAAAATATATTAAAAAAATAACTACATGCTATCATATACTCTTATAACTTATTTATTATTATTTTTTTGACATTATCATTATATACTTAAGTATACTTGACACTCACCATTTATAACGAAAAGCTATCATCAACTCAACATACATGTCATGAAACTTACATGACTCGAATTCACATAGCTCGAATCGATGATGGCTGAACTGATTAGTTGCTAATGTAAAACTATAACTCAAGTTACAGGTTTTGCAGATATAGTGAGGTATTTATTTATTTATTTGTAATAAAAAATTAGATCTAAAAATTTTGTCTATTATATTGATCAGCTAATTAAAATACAACAAAAAAATAAATAAATTATCACAACTTATTGATCCATCTATTTATATTTATTAATGGGTCCCTTTTTCTTAGAAAAAGAGTCGAAAAATCCAATTGACGGGCTCGGTGTTACGCTTACCGCTTTATTTCAATCCATGTCAACGAAGTACCCATTATATGCTCCAATCCACCTTCCGCTCACCCCTTAAATGGGCACTCCCGACCGTAATTACACAACCCAATCAGGGACCTTTTTGGTCAATTGGTTGGAAGCTTCGAGCCCATTCGGGACGAACGTGGAAGACGCACACAGAAGCTCCCAGAACCATCACCCCCTTCTCCCCCCTATCGTTATATATCTTCCCTCAGTACCTCTCACCTTCGAATCAAGATCAATACCTCTACAGGACGCTCGACCCAGCAAAATTTCCTTACTACTTCCACAGCTAAGTTAGCTATCGAGCAAGCAATGGACGTGAGAATGTTCGGCTTCAACAACCCCATCCTGTCCACCCTTCACCACCTCATGGACATGCCGGAGGAGACGGAGAAGTCCTTCAACGCGCCTACGAGGACCTACGTCCGGGACGCCAAGGCTATGGCCGCCACCCCGGCCGACGTGAAGGAGTACCCCAACTCCTACGTCTTCGTCGTCGACATGCCGGGGCTCAAGTGCGGCGACATCAAGGTGCAGGTGGAGGACGACAACGTGCTGGTGATCAGCGGGGAGAGGAAGCGGGAGGAGGAGAAGGAAGGGGCCAAGTACGTGAGGATGGAGCGGCGGGTGGGCAAATTCATGCGCAAGTTCTCGCTGCCGGAGAACGCCGACACCGACGGCGTCTCTGCCGTGTGCCAGGACGGGGTGTTGACAGTGACCGTGAAGAAGCTACCGCCGCCGGAGCCGAAGAAACCCAAGTCGATTGAGATCAAGGTCGCTTGAGCCATTGCTTTAGTAATATGCAGTGTTTGCGAATGGTACGTGTGTGTGTAAGAACGCAGACCGAGTGGGTGCTCTGTTTTGTGTCTCTGGTTGAGATGTGAGTTGTTGCTTCCTTGGAGGAGCATGAGAGAGTGAGATTGATGTTATGAGAGTATGAACTGCTGATTCGTATGTGTTTTGGAAGTTATGAATGAAATCTGGGTTTTCATCTCCTCAATCCTCATTAGCTGTTATGATGTTGGCTGCGAAACTTGTTTCCACCTATTTCTTACTAGAACTCAAACATTTAGTATTACAACGGAAGTTATTTGCTGATGACATGCGGTGTGGGAAAGTACGATTGGGCAATGCGTTTATAATTTCTAACTTTGTCAAACAGAAATGATTAAGCCATTAATAATGTTATGTTATGTGAATTTATAGTTTAGGGTTATTGGTCGAGTTTAAGGGTTATTGATCAATCGCTGTGTTTGCAAACGGGGTGAGTGTATGTATAAGAAGGGAGATAATGTGCTCTGTTTTGTGTTTCTGGTTTGAAGTGTGAGCGTTTGCTTGTAGGAAGTAAAGAGGAAAAGGTTAAATGTTATGGACATACGAGGTTATGGTCGGTACATGTTTGAAGCTTTGCCGGTGAATGAAATTTGGGCAGATTTTTTTATTGGCTGATAGAGTTATTATGATTTTTACATGTTTAAAATTTATTGGTTGATGAAATTTGGGATTTTATATTTTCGTTGGCTGGTACATGCGACTCATGAGATTTTTAGACATTTGAAATCTGAGAATGCTCTCTTAGTTATTATACAGTTAACAATTGAAATTCACTTCCATCAACATTTTCTTATCACAGCTTTGAATTAGTATTCAACTCTGAAGAAAACAATAAATTTTTGTCCAAAAGGAAGAATTCATGAAAAAATTACAACTGCTTATACACTATACGTATATCAAATAAGTCTCGAGAATTGTAGATCATATTAAACTGCAACACGGTCTTTGCATGCATGAAATACACTTAAATGTCAATACCTACAATGAACAAAACCAGCTCGCAACAAATCTATAATTTTTCATTTTGTAGCCATAACATATATATTAAAGAAAGTTTTGGCAAACAATTTATTGGCTCTTTTCTTTTAAAAAGCTCACCATGCATATCACAACTTAAACAGAAGAGAAATTTTTAGCCAGCAACTCGTTAAAAAGGGCAAATCAAAGTGTTTCATCATTTGTCCAATCCCATATTATGTAACATTGCTTCTAAAGGAAGATTGGAGCAACGACTTAGTTCAAAAATCAGAATATCAATTACAAAATGCAACTTTTACACACGCAGCTAAGTGCAGTAAGTCTCCCTTACAAGGTCACATTTATTTTAGCCTCCGCAGCAAGACCCACAAGCAGGAAGAGCACCTGTGAACCAAAATAAACTTGTCAATCAAATACCAAAACCAACTGTAACAGTTTTAAATAACTGCAACCTTATCACAACTTACTGTGATCAATGCCCCGCACATTGTCGAGTCCACGAGGCGGCCTCCTCGGGCCACCACCATATGGTCCACCACCACCAGGACCTCCTCCTGGACCTCTGCCATCCCACTTTTTACTTGACCCAGAACCCTTTTTATATGCATCCGATTTTTCCATCTATATGACCACATTGTAAACTCTTAATGCTAATGCTCAACTTCATTGAAGCCAAACATAATAAGAATAGATTCAAGAATACATACTGAGAACATTGTTGAGAAGAAAACTCCAATAAGGTTTACAATGGACCAGAAAAAATGGGTAATAGTACTTAGCCTCCACATAGAGCGTTTGGATTTCACAGTACCTGGTTCAGAGAATACAAGAGAACAAATTAAAGCTGAACAAATAGTCACATAAATTTCTGAAAAAATGGAAATTATAAATCTCAAAAAAAAAGCAGATTTACAATGACATTACTTCAATTCCATATCATTAAACATGTTCAGACTGTTGTTCAACAAATTAATCGACAAAAGCTAACCAGCAGCGCAAGAAAAACATTTATATATATGATGAGTTTCTAAATTATCAACGGAACATATATAATACATGCATTCCAGTATGACCATTAGCATTGTTCTATAGAATAGAAAATCAAAAGTTAGTAGGAAATATATAAAAGTAACTCCCTTTTTTCACCAGACCTTAAAAATTTTCCAAATGCTTTAACATCACTGAAGAAATTTAACGCTGGTTCTCGTTACAAATAAAACCAATATCAATAAAACTGCTTGTACCAATCCATCCCGGGAAACCAGTAGACCCATGTACGTGTAAATATTCTACAAAACTATTTATCAGCTGCATGCAAGTTGAAAAAAATTAGAATATATGACCAATGTATGTGCTCTTATGGCAATGTTTCAATTAAAATGTTTAGTATTTTGCAACGGATTTTAGACTTTGTTTCTCTCAAACTCATGGACAGGGATATAGGTTAGACAGACGGTCCCAGGAAAATCACTAAATATGTGTCCCTTCCAACCCAAAACAGAAATTACCATCAAGTGTAAATAAAGCATAAATGAAGTAACTATTTGATGTAATTGAATTTACAATTTCAAGCTTAAATGGCCACACGTATTTTTATCAAATATTGAAAAGTGCAAATATTAATCATATTTTCTTCATGTGGTTAGCCTCTTTTATACTAAGTATTATATTATCTTTCAAACTATTTACAATGATGTAAAACCTAGGACCTGAGTTAGGGTTTTATAGTTAGAACCCATCGGTTCGACTGTTATTTTCAGTAAAACCAATTTTAGAACACGCATATTGAGTCGAGGCCGATTATCTGTTATAAGCCATAAAGGTCATGTGTATCAAAATGTATAATGATAACATCAGCAAAATAAGTTATTAGAGTACATGAGAATACGCCTAGTTTTTTTTATTTTTAGTATATCGTAAAAATTAGAATAAGGTTGATTATCGCGTTAGGACACATTAATTATTATTTTTGGGTGGGTGAGTAGGCTTAGAGTGACTTGAATTAAGAACGAGCTAAATTTTTATTACAAAACTACCCTTGTGTGTTTATTCCCGATCGTTCTCCTCCCCCTACATCAACACATCACCACCTAAACCCCAACAACTACCTTGTCCTCCCTTCTCCCGACGACACCGACGGCGGCAAGCAACGCCGTTGCCCCATTCCCTTCCTTCTCTCCTTCCTCTTCCCCTGCCCGGTCGCCTCCCCCTCCCTAGCCACCGCCTTGCTCACCTTGGTCTCTGTACACGCACCGCCACTAGCCACCTCTCCTGACCACAATCACCACCTTCCTCTTCCCCTCCCTCACTTCCCCAGTTTCTTCCTTCCTTTGTGCACCTCTTCCTCTCCCGGCTGCCCTCTCCTCTAGCTGTCCCCACCGACCACCGTTGTGGCCGACATTGCCCTCCTCTCTGACCACCGTCCCCGACCCATCGCCATCCTCCACCGCCCAGACCACACCCCACATTCGCTGTCCTACACTTCCCCAAGTCCTCCGGTATAATTTCTTCCCCCTCTTGGTCATTTGTTGTGGGCCACCGGCTAGATCCCTCCGGTGAGATCACTTCTTCTCAGACAGCTCCTCCCTACTAGACTTGCCTCGTTCTTTCTTCTCACCATCACAATTGGTTCCACATACCCTAGCCAAAATCGGCTCCACATACCCTAGCCAAGTTGGTTTTGTGCACTCATCAGCTACCAACCATTGTCGCTGCCAGCCAAAAGCCAACCAAGGTCGGACCTCCTCCTCACGCCTTAACCGTGTGCCCTAATCCCAGCCCTGGCTGTGTTTGCCTTGGCCGGACAGTAGCCATGTTGACAGCAAACGCGGCCAACATTAAGTATACATCACTATTGATTTACTTTCATAGTTATGGATATCATTGCATAATGAAATTTGGATGATGACATCGTTGATTCGAATAGGGATGCTTTGATGAAATTATGAAATTAGAATTGAATAGGTTAGCATAATATTGACAATACCTAATCGACAACACTAGGATTGAATGTTGAGTAGGAGCCTTAGATCCTATTTATCAGGATAGATGCTCACGAGTTATGTTAGAGGTTGTGGAAGGATTGAAGTTATTCCTAGGTTACTTATTTACTTGCCATGATTTAGAATGAAAGTAATTACTTTTTTATATAAATTGATTGATTAAGTTGATGTAATATAGTACAATAATTACTTGATGATGTAATGACCTTAAAAGATTAAGTTATCACGCGATTAAGGATTTATCGTGATATTATGATATAGGAAGTCATTGATCCTTGAAGTAATTAGAAGTGGAAACTTGATTAGTTGAATTAAAATACTTATTAATTGGTTCGTGTTATTATTGGAAAGTGATTAATTCTTCAATTGTGATTAGGGTTATTGAGAAAATTAAATATTGACTTACTTATTACCGAAACGGTTGCTATTTAAATGCATTAAGATATATTCCAATTAGGATTGATGAAATTAAAATGAAATGAGTTAGTGAGTGTAACTCCTTGTTGATGTGATTTACGTTAATATAAATAATTATTCTTTAACCAACTTTGAACTATGAATTAATTCATCTTCATAGTAATAGTTGCATTTAGAACAACATCATGTTTATCACTTGATTAATAAGAACTCATAAGTTACAACACGATGGTAAGTAAATAATTTTGTTTACTTAGGTTTGAGAGAAAAGTTATGTTATCATAAATATTACTAGTTGTTGAATCATACACCTAATGTAAGGATTAGTTGGAAGTTATTTGATGATAAAGACTTGCATGATTCACAATAGGCATGTTCTATGTTGGTTATTATATTTAGCGGTGAGTTCCCATGTCTTGTCATGTTCCTTTTCATTGTATGCCTGTGATCATATTCATTTATCATATTTGCTTTATACATCCATTTCTGGCACGCATCATATTGTTGAAATGGGCACTAGTGTGTAGTTTTATTGTTTAGGTACAGAGTAGGAGTTCACTGCCTAGGCGCATGGCCTCACTTAGAACTTCTACTAGGTCTATTTAAGACTCGTTCCCTATTTTCCACTTTACTCTATTGGAATTATTTTACTGATTGCAGGACAGGTTAAGTGGTATTTTATTGAAACCTACTTACCATGGGTCATTTAGACTATCGTTTCCCGGATTAATAACCCTCGAGGATGAGATCCCTTAAGTCTGATTTTGAAAATATAATCCACTTCAAGATGCCTTCGGGCCTATGATATAAATCTCTTCCCAGGTCTATATATAATTTTATCAAGTTTTTAGTGAGACGAGAGATGGTGAAACCGACTCGCACATACTATGAGTAGGTGCATGTGCTAATCATACCAAGCTCTGGATTAATGAGAGGGTTGTTCTATTCTTGAGAGATCCTGACAACTCCGCACTTTGAGTTTCCTCACACCTAAAGAAACGTGAGGTTTATGGATACTATTTAATACAACACACGTGTGGATATGTGGTTGAAAGGGTATTGAAGGCGAGTAATTGATCATCATGTTCAAGGCTAGGAGAAATATAGAGGAAAAAAGAAGGTTTAGGATATACTTGTAGTCCCAAGGGATAGAAAAAATATGAAAAAATATCGAGAGAGACATCAGCAGACCAATTGGGTCCGCAACAGGGATGACTCCTCAATAGTTGCTCTTATGGAGAATTCAGTGAAAGTATAAAATGATTTTCTTCTACATGAGAGTCATCTCTCATTTGAGAGTTTAATATTTAGTTTCCAGTGACAATCACTACCTGATGCACGATGTGTTTGGATTGTTATGTTGATTATGATGTTTAAATTTATAATGCGATGTTTAATATTGAAATGGTTGTGTCATGTTGTTTCAGTTTATAATATGATGTTCCATGACGAAATGATAACCATAATGTTTTAAGATTGATATAGCAAATGAGAATGAAATGATAAATACGACAAACAAATGGGTCAAGACCTAGTGGATGTTAAAGATTTAGTTGGTGTCACTGTAGTATGTTATGAAAAGAAAAATTTGGATGGTGTGATATAAATTTATATATTGTGGTATTGACAGGTTGGCCTCCTATTGCACTTAGGGGAAACTCTAGCCATTTGGTTTTAGAAATTTTAATGATTTCATTATGATTATTTTTTAGTGTGAATTATTTGTCATGTCATTCACGTAGCATCCTATTAAGATTTTTGCATGTCATACATGCATAACAAAATTTATCTTTCATCTTAAGATACCAGATACCGAGAATAGATCTTTAGGGTTAGGTTTGGGTTGATCGATTTAATTGGGTGACCCGTAACATTCTGGTTCGGTTTGAGAGTGACCCAGATTTGGGGTATTACACATGAGGTCAGAACGATTTGATCCAAATGCACGTGAAAACTCAACTTCTTACCTGCCCACATGTTTCACTTTATGGAAAAACAAGATAGTAGTTCTAATACTCAATTGTGAAAATTAAAATTATAATGTAGAAGTAAGGCCTCAACCTGCCTTCAAACTCACAAAACTCATGATTTCGGGTTTCAATGGGTTCCTTAACTTCCACATCCCAAAAATAACCGACAAAATCAAGTAGTACATGACCTTGGTGAAAATATGCCAATTTAGCATTTATGCAAAATCAACAACCATGTAAACCTTTCCCAATCCCATAAGATAATCAGACATAAACACTGACAGTACACATTCAACCAATTTAACATTGCCTAATCCACCAAACTCGCTCAATCCACCAACATGTATGACGCTCTAAAGGGACCTAAGAAAATCCATATAAAATTGATAAAGAAAAAAAGAAACCCTAAAAATTGCTCAAGCAACACATCAATTTCACGTCATTTTGGTTCGCCATGAACTAGAACATCATCAAATTTACCATGCCCGCAGGCTATTCAAGCAATAATCTAAAAGCACATTTTAAAAAATCCAACCAAAAAGCTTATGATAACGATTCCAATAACTCAGCCATTTATGAACAATTAATTAAAAGGCGAGTCCACAAACACAGATATAAAAGACAGAGAAACCAGGACTAATTGATATAATTGAAGAACGGTGAAGGGTCATCACCGTTCTCGACGTAGGCCATGGCGGACTTCGTGTTTGCGATTGCTTCGGTCTTCTTCTTCTTCCAAAGAAAGGGTCGGAGGAGAACGGGGGAGGAATAGAAGGTAGGTGGTCGAGAAGGTTCAAGACGAATTGCGTGTTTGTACCAATGAGCGCACGCCACGTAATATAAATAAAGATCTCCGCCGACTCTTTCCCGATCACGTCGATGCTCTGTAAATACCCAATTCCATTGGTTTTTAATAAAACTTTTTTATTAAAGCTTTTTTTAATAATAAAAAATAACCCTATATTTCAAATTTATTAATCATATCTATTTAGAACATATAAAATTAACTCCATAAAATATTATTGCATTATTTTTAAATAAAATAATAAACATTAATTTAATTTAATAAAATTATCTTTTTTGGATGCCAATAGTAGTATACAATTATTAAAAGTAATTTTAGTTTTATATTAATGATAAGTAATAATCTTAATTGAATAAGTATTAATAAGTAAGAAAGAAATTTAAATTTGAGTAAAATTTTAATAATTAAATATTATTATTTTAATAATTTTTAATTTGGATGAAATTATATTATAAATTTTTTTCTCATATAATAAATAAATAAATTTAAATCTTAAATTATATATATATTATTAAGTCACAAAGTTTAATTCGAGTAACATAATTATAATAAATATATTAAAAATTTTCTATTGTTTTAGAATTCCTATTATGGTTAGAATTGTAATCCAAAATATCTTCTAATAATAATAATTTAAAATTAAATAAATAGGGCTATAAAATTATTATGGGACCCAATCAGTGACAAAAGCAAAAAATATTACAATGTAAAGAGAATAAAAAAACTCCAAACACTTTAATGTAAAGGGGTTAATTTTATCTTTGACGACTGCCTACCGGAAAATTAAGATAAGTTTGAATTCACTTATTACGAGGGCATCGTCTAATTTCATCAAGCAGCTGCAGTTTTATCCAAACTAGTGCACACAAGCTGGTTTGGCTGTAGCTCATATACATGATTCCCTAATAGTAATTAGGCTGAACTTATGTTATAGGACTCACTAATATTAGAGAGCATAATGTAAACAATAAAATCGAGCATAACAAAAGCTATAAAATAGAAAAGCATTGTTAATTAATTAGTATCAATACAGATAGTTCATGCCTCACTCAAATGTGTACCAAACGGCTAATACATTAATATATATATTGCAAAAGCTTTGCCCGCTCTGGCAACAGAAAAAGGTAGTGTTGTTCAGTTTGTAAAATTATCATTATAAAAGAAGTTTGGAAGTCATTTTTGGTTCACAATACATGTCAATCTATAGTAATGTACCTCTCAACTCAAATTGACATGAAATTAAGCACGTCAAAAAGTGTATGAGCAATTCTGAATGTTAAATCTTGATGTTTATTGAATATATAAGCTTATTCTCTTGTTGCACAATGCTTCAGAACATACAGAATAGTGAATTGAAGTATCCATAGGGTTGAATAAAATCATAAATCAGCAATCGTTCCAACTCTATCTCGGGGTATCAGGCGCAATTCTGAACCATGCTTCAAAAACACATTCCCTGAAATTTCATCCACCAACAGAGATGTCAAACCTGTACCCATGACTGATCCATATGTGATGTGTTACCATGGAGCTATCTCCCATTTAAAAAAAAAAGAAATTCATCATAGTGGATCATTACATATGCTTAATCATCAAACAAGATATCAACAGCACACATAAACATGTCTCCTAAAACGGACAAAACATAAGCAACAATTATGTGCTCATAGACTATAACAAAATAAACAGCTGAACCTAGAAAATAAAACAAAAACCGGAAAGCTATGCAGTTGTAATTGGAAAACTTACCAGCGCTTTGCTGAGGATTGATGCCCACACCATCTGCATAGCAAAAATCATTTATTTAGAAAAATGGAACACAAAGTACAACTAACTTAATCATATATAACATGTTTGTCTTTGTCTTCGTCCACCTAGTAAGCCAAAAGGTGCTGGGGGCATGATCCTAAACTAGGATCCATGCAATTTTTATGCTCAGATACCTTTCCCGATGCCAACCCTCCTCCTTTAATCATATAACATATTCTTATAATAAAATTAACAAAGATCAACATGCAACACATGATGGATGCAATTGACATGAATCTCAAGACACACACACTGTTAAAAAATAGATGATGTCTACTTTTTTTTTTTGAAAGAAGATTTGCACATCACTTCCACATATTCCCCAAAACTGAAATTCGACATCCCTCTAAGAAAAAGCCCTCTCCAGCCAACCATCAATCTCCACAACTCATTGAATTCTTAGACATCAATCTCCACAATCCATTTTAAAGTTTCCTCATTGATAAAGGAATAAGAATATAACCCACAACAAAAGAATCAAAAAATTCACAAATTTTCACCATTGGTAATGATTGCACTGGTCTGGGGTGGGACCTTGAACTCCTCTGCGGCAAATTTTAGCACTGCTGTGAACGGTGCCTCCTCGGGAACACTAAATCTGAAACCCACATCATGCAAATTCCATACAGAAAAACATCAAAATTTCAGAAACTCCCAAATCAGCACAAAAAAACAGCCACACAACTGAGAGAATAAATCCTGATATAATCTCCCCCACCCCCCACCCCAAAAAAAAAAAAAAACAAAAAACAAAATTTGAAAGGAGATTGGAAGAGAAAGAGCGGATATCATACACTTTGAAGGGGAGCTTGGGGTCGGAGGTGAGAGTGACTTTAAAGGAGACCTTCCCACCACTCGCCATATCTGATCTGCTTCGATTATGAGTCTACAAACACCTTCACAATAATCAAATTAATCCACTTGATTCATTATGAACCATTAAATTTAATATAAAATATCAATCCATGACAACCAGAATAACAAATAAATCATAATTTTAACCAAAACAAACAAATTGCTGCACAAAAATTCAAACTTTCCAGAATTTTAAATGAGCGATATAGAACCTCAAAACTAACACACTGTTTGGTTGCATAAAAGAAAATTTATAGAAACCTAAACAAAATTTATAGCAAAATGAACTAAATTACACTCGCAAGGTGAAAAGACTAGTAAAACAACAAGGCAAGGTAGAAATAGGCTAAACTAGGAAAGGAAAGAAAAAATTAACAGCTAAAACAAATCAACATGGAAAAGTTAGAAACAAAACCAATAACACAAACTAAACAAGAGACAAAAGAGCCATAACACGAAGCGCTACCCCAAAACTAGTAAAACAACAAGGCAAGTGCCAATTGCGACGTTTCACGGCAGGAATAACAAACACACCACAGTATGTGCGATGAATTTAGCCCAATCAATAGCCTCACCAATTACAACCAACCAACTCCAAACATAGTCGCTAACACACTAAACAAAAATCTAAGTAAACATAACCTTAAATCAACGATCATGAACTAAACACAGCACTTCCCGTACTCAAATCTGCGAACAGCATAGAAAACTTCCAGGACATATATATCTAACCTAGAAACAACTCAAGAACGATAAATTAAACAAGCTAGCACAAAACCTTAAATATGATAATCATAAATTAACATATAAACACCAAAAAGAAATCAAATCACTATAAACACGTTCTAAACAATTAGGGATAGGTCATACTATCAATGATATAACAATAAACAAAAACAATGATCATTAACGCACCAATTAGATATACCACGACAATAACACAAACCAATAAACATGAAAGACATTCAAAATCCCAATAACATATCCATAGCTAGCACAAAAACAACCATGATCAAGAGCATCATGATCATAGCATCATCAATACAACCATCCAACAGCCCTAATTTAAAGCCACAGTGAACAATGGAAGAAATCAGGAAAAGGGGGAAAAGGAACAGAAGATGAGAGAGACACCTCTCGGGAGGAATTTTGATGGCCGGAGAAGAGAAATCCACGCCGGAGGGTTGGGGCGGTGGAGGAGACGAAAGAGGGAGGAAACAGCAAAAGTCGGCCGAGCACGCTTTGTTCTCACTCGTATTATGTCTCTGTTTGTTTTATTTTCTATGTTGTAATAAAATTTATATTTGCTCTGAAAACATAAAATTTATATTTGTGGACGAAAAATATAATTGGTTTTTATATTTTAAAATTTTTTTTATCAAAACAACAACAAAAAAAACAAGATCGAGATAATAATAATAAAAATTACACAAAGAAGAAAAAGTTTTAATGGTCTACGATTCAAGTCAACTTAACCATGAACTTGCATGATAAGCAGGGTAAATTTAAAATATATTAAAAATTTTACTTATTAAAATAGCGTGTATGTTAAAAATGTACAAAATTAATTTAAAAAATATCATTGTATTATTTAAAATAAAAATAATGAATATTTATTTAATTTAGAAAAAATATAGTTTCTTACAAATAATAAAATTATTTTTAATATTAATAAGTAAAATTTTTAATATTTTCAAGTAATTTTTTTTATAATTTTTTAATTCATATTAAATTATACTCTAATTTTTTTGGTTATAATAAATAACCGTTTATAAAAAAATTAATTAATTAATTAATTAATTAATTAAAATTTGTAAATAATTAAATAATAATAGTAATAATTTTAAATTAGATAAATATTAATGAGTCCATTAAACTATTTAAGGGCGAGCATTTTAGAGATTTCTAATTTGGCTAAAATTATACTCTTAATAATTAAATAATAATAATATCAAATTATGTAAATATTAATAAGCCCATAAAATTATAATGGGACCAGAATTAACCACGACATAAGAAACTTTGAAACACAATGTGAGCGAAAAATTCCAAACGCTTTAATGTAATACAATAAATTAAAATTTTAAAAGTAGGTACAATAGTTTGACTCAACCAAACTGGTATCATAGGCGGGAAGTAGCCAAGTTTCACTCGCAGCGGTTCCAATGCCAACCATTCAAAGCTAGGCCCAAAAATAAGTGATATATTTTTCTAAAATGTAAAATAGTTTAAGTAGGCCAACATAATTTATTTTAAACTTAAAAGTAATTTATTCTAACGCAAGATTTACTAAGCCAAAGGCTCACAAATTTTAATATGTTGTTACAGGAATACAACCTAAGGTGTGGAAAATTTTTCATACACTTTATCACCATTTGAGTAGGGTTTCAGATTTTATATCCGAATTAAGGAACAAGGGTTTTACCCTACATTTCTACACATTCCAAAAAATTAATTAAAATAATCACCTAAATAATTTTTAATTAATGCCAAAACCTACAAGTTTCTAGTAGGTAATTAGTGAGTCAATCCATGAATTTTACAAAATTTACTAACCACTCTTAGTTAGCTCATCATGCAGCACAATCTCTGAGCATGATAAATCACATATACATCGCTGCGAACACACTAAACATTAGGGGTTTTGTTCATGCCCTTTAAGTGGTTATTTTAGTGTTGTAAATTTACATGAGGAAACCAACAAATAGATCTAAAAGTATGTAAAATATTCACGTCAGATGCTACTTACATCAAGGTGGAAAAATTGGAGAAATGGTTGATAGGTCACCTTTCACCAAGTTTCGGACTCCTACATGATCATACATGTCATAACAAAAGACTTAATATACATGAAACTTGTATATCTAATATTCATTAACACAGCATGATCAAAATCATGCAAAAACACTATCTATAATGCGAGATATGTATCTTATACTAAAAGAGTGAATGTCTTTGATAATTGATCGTTCAAAAATACATTACTATTTTTATATACATGAAAGTGAGATAATTATAATGCCTACTAACTCTTTACATACGTATATACATGATAAAAATTCCAAAAAAATTTGAACAAACACAAATATAAGAAAATAACAGTAAGCAATATGCAAGGATGTAAAAACGTGACTCTTTGCTTCAAAGGAGACCAAGGGGAAGTCTCTTGGGGATTCCTACCCCAAGACCTACAACCCTAGGAGACAAGGCTTGGCATAAAGGGTTCTAGGAAAGGCTGAGAAGGGCTGGAGAAGGAGGTGGGAAGCCAAGAGCAATGGGAAGAATCAGAGCAAAGAAAAGGCGTAGATGGAAAATAGAGGGGAAGAGGGGGATTTATGAGAAAGGGAAACACGCCGAGTGCAAGGGCACTCTCCCAACACCATTATGCTGGCCCCTTGCAAGCTGAACCACAAAACTAGGCACTCAAGCTGCTAAACCAAACTGCATGCAAGTTTTGGTCAACTCTAGGGCGAAAGGGTGCTAGCGGAGCGCCTTTGGGCGAGGGGGAAAAAGGTTGGAAATTCAAAGCACCATTGCTCTCTAGCTTGAAACCCTACCACTAGCGGAGGCTGGCACAAGGGTGCTCGTAGAGCACCTTTGCGCCAAATTCATGTTGTGTGCACTTAGGGTAGGCAGCTGAAGCGACCTCAGGAACTGTACCACAAGTCCTATAGGGGCTAGGATGGACCGGAAAAGGGTTTTGAGCACGCAATGAGCAAACTGGACATACGAGGGACTCAATCTTAACGTCTAACTAGACTTGACTCGACTAGACCAAAAATAAAAAAATCAAGTACATATCATCCAACACGGTTACTAAAGCCGAAAGAGGCTAGGCCAGGTAAACACATACCATATTATACTTAAACCATGGCAAAAAGGGTCAAACTAAACTAACCCAATTTGACTAACGACTGAACCGTCACAAAAACCCCAGACAAACAACCTGGGTTTTATAGATTGGTTGAATGTCCTATTTCTTTTTAAGACATCATTTTTAGCTGCTCTTTTAATTTATCAATAAGTGTTGATGTTGGGTTTATATTTTAATAATTATGTATATGATAAGAAACACGCTCTACAAGTACTAACCAAAATAAATCTTAGAACCAACTTATCAATTTATTTTGAGCCTAAAATTATTTTCTCAAAACATTTTTTAAAAATTGGCAAATTGTCCAAGTAATGAATTGGCCCACCCGTTCCAAGTACAAATGAATGGATTATGACAATCTGCCCCAACTACAAGCAAACTGGTGGGCTTAGATTTTTATTTGAATATAGTTAATTGAAGTTGAACATTATGGGTGCATCGATGCCAATACTACATGACACTGATAAATCAAATATTTAAAATTTGAAGAGTTTTTCACCATAAAAAAAATTGTTTTTAATGTATTACCAAATATCAATAGAATTATATCTAGTTAAAAGAAAATTTTTATTATAATAACAAAACAACAATCCGAAATATTTTCTCATGAAAAAAAGGGCCATTGGATGTCTACCGATGCAACCCACGACCGGTCAGAACTACCCAAAGTTTGGCCTAATTGGGCGAAGCAGCTGGATCTAGTTTGATTTGGTCGCTTCGCCTGGTTGTCAAATCTAACCATGCTTCAGCTCGAGGGTCAATATCATTTGGTAATAAATAGAAAAAAATCTTCCTTTTGTTCGGTTAAAAGCTCAATTTAAAATATTTAATTTGTTATTCATCATTTATATTGTAATTTACAATTAAACGATTAATTTAAGTCAAACATTTTTCACTGAAAGTGGAACTTAAGCATACAGTAATTCAAGCTTATTATTATTTTAACATAAAATAACATTTCGTATTGGGTATAAATGACAACTCCACTCATAAGAACAAATCCCTCCTTTACCAAAAAAACTTTCAACTTAAGGGTCTATCAATTGTTGCAAGAATCAAGGCCTTTTTGCCACCTCCATTCTACTTCTCTTTTATTTTAATTTATTTCTCATGCTCTATCGAGCTCTTTTACCTTTACTTAATGTTTAAATTCCACAACTGTTCACTTTAAGCCAACATATTATAAGAAATTATACCAAGTTTAAAAAGTTTGTAAAAGAAAGAAAAGAAGAACAAAAGAATATAAGAATTTCATACATGAATTAAATTCTATTGTTAGTTTGCACACGTCCAAGTAAAACAAGATCTCCAAACACAATCGTCATGTTGGGTTAGTCTCACATCAATTATGGACGAGGTTGATGATTTGTATACATGCAAATGAAAAAATTGTACCTTTCGAATAAGCTTTTGGATTAAAAGTTGCACATGACACATATTATAAGTCCTTTGTGAGGGCCCTTTGAGCGCTAACACATCAATTTGTGATAAGCAAAAAGACAACAATATTACCATATCAAAGTGAAATGACAACATATTCATCCCTTGCCATAGAAACAATCGCAAACTAGTAAGGCTCATAACTTATAGATTATAGATTGTAAAGACTTCATAGATACTAATCTTTTCGTATAGCTTAATCCACTCTATGCCATATTTCTCATCTATTTGGAGAAATGAGACATACATATTTCTAGTAGGGATGGATCTTGGTCAATTGGACTTAGGACAATGTATTATTTATGTTTGTCTAATTAACCTTGGGTAAATATTTGGTCATATATGGTCAAAATTCTTCTGTTAGTCGATGGCAATTGAATAGGGTCAAAATTCAGTCAAGATTATAAGTTATTTTTATCTTATATTTATTGTATTATCTAATTATTTTTGCTATTATAAATACTAATTTGTTTCAAAAATATTAATACCTCAATTATACAATCACAATCTCTTATATTTTCTTAGTTTCTCACATATCAATTAGATTTTTTAAAAAATATTTGAATAAATAAACATATTATAATGCAAACGTTCAAAACCTAAGGTATCAATGATAATTGGTAATGAACTTTAAAAATATTGCTCATATCATTATTTTTATTTTGTCAATTTATTTTTATTTTGTCATCATGGATCGATCGAATTCAATCATATACACTAACTAGTAGAAAACTAGTCATCAGTGACCGCACGTTTGCAACCAAGTTTACGAGTTGGTATTTAGCGACCAACCAGCGACAAAATTGAAACGACAATTTTTACGACCGTGTTGTAATCGCTAATTTATTCACCACTATTAGCAACAGTGTAGCAACCGAAATAGTGACCACATGTTTGTAGCCATAAAGTCCAGCCACTCTTGCCGACGCTAAAGTGTTGCGATTGCATTTGTTGTCACTACACAGTTAGTTTTTCAAAATATATAAAAAATGTTTTTATTAAATATTTACCGACCAATATGTGATCGCAATGCATATTAGAAATCTTCAAGTTAAAGTTAAAAATAGGGAGGGGGGTGGTTGGATGTTGGGACATGCCCCTAAATCGAAGATGCGCCATGACCACCACTAGCTTGCCCCTAGCCCTTCATGTTGAGAAAATCCCCAAAATTGGAGATTAACAACAATATAAGATATGAGAAAATAATGTCTGAAAAATAAGATAAAACAAGAACAAAAGAATAAGAGATTTAACGTGAAAACCCCCTTTTATTGAGGATCAAAAACCACGGGACAACAATAAACAATTTATTACTTCAACTAAAGATTACAACCATTAAATATATAGAGATGTATAAGAAGATTACTCACCCAAACTATACAATTGAAATTATAAGATTTCTATCTTATATTAATTATAAGATTTCTCTATCTTATACTCTGTATAAGATTAAACTAATAATTAATATTTTGCCCTCTTCTTATCTTTATATTCTTTTCTAATTCTTGCTCTTTTTTCTCCCTTTTAGAATAAGGCAAATGAGTCTCTCTCTCTCTCTCTCTCCCCCCCTCTCTCTCTCTCTCTCTATATATATATATATATATAGATGCTTTGAAAATATAAATGCTTTGAGGCCCTTCATCTTCACTGGTATAATAAAAAGTAACACCTATTTGGTATCCCGAGATTCCTTTGGTATTTCAAGTGTGACAATGGGCTATATATCATTAATATTCATAATTACAAATATTAATGCCTCATGGTCCACCGCGACCTCACTGCCGAGATCGCTATCCACTATCAGCCCAAGCACCTCCATTCGATCTCCTCACCACCATCAGCCTCATCGCCTCCACATCGACGACCTTGCTGTCGGCTAGGTATAACTTTTTATTAAAAGAAATTTTTGTAATTTTTGTATTCATTACAGTTTGATGTGAGTTTGTTTTATATAATTATAGCTAATGCAATTGGATTAATTTGTGGAAAAAATGTACGTTTAATGTGAAAAATATGTAGGTTTAATGTAATTATAGTTAATGAAATTTCTGTGTTCATTACAATTTGTTGCGTGTCTGTTTTATGTAATTACAGTTAAGGCAATTGGATTAATCTTTTGTAAAACTTTGTTACCGTTGTAATTGATAATGTTATAAATGTAGTTTTGACATAATTAATATTTATGTATACTTGAATTTAGGCTTAATGTGATTTTCTTAGTCATAGTTATGTGCTATATATACTGTTAAAAACTTGTAATTGATACTATGATGCATTATGATTAATCATATTCATGTTTAATCATGTTTGAAAAAAATGGAAATTTATGTAATTGATGTGATTCTTTTAATCATATTTATGTGGTATATATGATGTAAAAAAATTATAATTGACATGATTAAGTATGAGTACTCATATTTATGTTTAACCGTGTTTAAAAAAAATGGAAATTTATGTAATTGATGTGGTTAAGTATGACATGTTTATTTAATTGTATAATATATGATGCCAAATTTATTTATTATATTTGAGATCTACATCAATTGAAATTGTTTAGTTTTTATAATTTTGTTTAGTATAATTTGTATGTGTTGCTTAGGTGATGATTAGGGATCTTTATTGATTAGGAGTAAGCAACATTTTGTGAAATTTATCCTTAGTTTGTAAATATTCAACGCCGATGTATCACCTTGTCCAATTTATTTGTTATAGCAAGAACTATAGCCCGTAAATATAAACACATTGATGTATATTATTGACATCATGTGAAGATTAATAATCATCATTTACCTAGCTTGAATTTGTGATGTTCTTGCTTTCAATGTCAAGCTGAATATATAGTTTATTGACATACATTAGTGTAAACTACTCGAATGAATACAAATGACTGTGATTGTATGTATCAAATGTGGTTAGATGGAAGAATTTTCAATCCAGATTATGAACATGAGGCTAAGTTGTTTCTGAATTTGCATTCTGTCATCCAAAATTATTAGCAACTTCCAAATTCCTTGTCCATGGAATGTTTGTGCCAATTGGTGGAGTATGGAAAGGGATTATGTCAAGCAACATCCATATTACAACAAATTTATGCCTGCTTATTATATATGGACGTCTCATGGTGAGGGTTCAATGTCAGATTTGGTTATGAGTATCGAAACTCAAGTTCAAGTGCATTGGATGATAATTTAGGTTTTAGATGGGTGGTCTATGATGTTAATGGTCCATATTTTGATACATCTCACCAATCTACACATGGTCATGACTATGATGATGAACAACCTAACCTAGATACAAGAGCATTTTACGATCTCCCGAGACAAGAAGATCAAGAATATTATGTGTCTCCTTTGTATACAACTATAAGGTTATTAAATATAAAAACAAGTCATAATATTGCTCAAACAATATTTGATGAGTTTGTATTTGCTATAAAATATGTTTTGTCAAGAGAAAACAAGATATCTGGCTCTTTTTACGACTCAAATAAGTTGATGAAGAAGCTTGAAATGAGGGTAGAAAAAATACATGTATGTCCAAATGAGTGCATGTTGTATTATAAGGAGACATCTCAATTACACAAATGTGTACACTATAAGGCCCCAAGATATTTATCAAATGAGGATGATATTCAGAAGAAAGGTGTCACAATTAAAATGATGTTATTTTTCCAATCATCTCAAGATTACAAAGACTATTCATGTTGAGCAAGACTGTTGAACACATGTCTTGGTATGCAAAAAATCCAAGACACCTGGGGGTAATGACTCACCCAGAACATAGCAAGCCATTGAAACATTTTAACAACCCTCCTTTGTTTTAGATGCACGCAATGATTCTACTTCTTTTCCACTAATGATGCCGGCTCCAGTTCTAGTCCACTAAGCTAGCCTCACACTGACAAGTGCTTGCTTTGCTGGATTGACGAGCTCTAGACTCATGATCAAGATATACAAATAGAGATCATGAGATTACGTCACAAGGTTGAAGAGAGAGAGAGCCGTAGATGAGGGAGGAGGCAGAGGATAGCCTCACACTAATGAGTGTGCTTGCTTTGCCAGATTGTCGAGTTCCAGGGTTACCTCCTAAGCGGGCGGTAGAGTTTGCCATTGACCTAGCACCTGGAACAACACCAATTTCTAAAGCAACATAGTGCATGGCTCTAACAGAACTCAAGGAGTTGAGAGTCAACTAGAGGAGTTGTTGTAGGTAGGTTTCATCCGACCAAGTACTTCACCTTGGGGAGCCCTTGTTCTTTTTGTGAAGAAGAAAGATGGATCACTTCGGCTGTCTATTGACTATCGAAAAATCAATCAAGTGACAATCAAGAATTGGTACCCCTTACCGAGGATTGATAACTTGTTTGATCAGCTAAAACAACCGGAATATTTTTTAAGATAGCCTTGCGGTTTGGTTATCACCAGTTGCGAGTAAAGGAGTCAGACATACAGAAAACGACTTTCCGAACTCGGTATGGACATTATGAGTTTCTGGTTATGCCTTTTGGTCTAACAAATGCACCAGCGGCTTTTATGTCACTCATGAACACAGTATTCCACACATACCTGGACAAGTTTATTATCATAGTTGTGGACGACATTCTAGTCTATTCAAATAATGAAGAAGAGCATGTGAAACACCTGTCTATTACTCTTCAAGTTCTGAGAGAACATCAACTGTTCGCCAAGCTCTCAAAGTGTGACTTCTGGATGAGGGAGGTAAATTTCCTTGGTCATGTTGTCTCAAAGACTGGAATTGGAGTGGATCCATCAAATATGAAAGCAGTTACTGATTGGCCACAACCTAAGTCAGTCACTGATATCAGAAGCTTCTTTGGTTTAACGGGTTACTATAGGAAATTCATTAAACACTTCTCCTTGGTAGCATCGCCAATGACCAAACTCACAAGGAAGGGGGTCAAGTTTGAATGGAGTAGTAAGTGTGAGGAGAGTTTCCAGTCTCTAAAGAAGAGTTTAACAACTGCACCAGTCTTGACCCTACCAAATAGTAATGAAGGATTTGTAGTCATGAGTGATACGTCTCGGTTGGGTTTAGGATGCGTCCTTATGCAAGAAGGTAAGGTGGTGGCCTATGCCTCTTGGCAATTGAAGATTTATGAGCAAAATTATGCAACCCATGACTTGGAACTGGCAACAGTGGTTTTTACCCTGAAGATTTGGAGACACTACTTGTATGGAGCCCCATTTGAAGTCTTTACTGACCACCAGAGTTTGAAGTATATCTTTACCCAGAATGACCTTAACCTTCGACAGAGGTGGTGGATAGAATATTCGAAGGACTACGACTTCCCAATCTTATACCATCCAGGGAAAGCAAATGTGGTAGCTAACGCATTGAGTCGGAAGGGCAAAGTGGACAAAAGTCAGCAGCTAGCTAGACTTTGGGCCATGTCAGCAGAAGTGGTAGCTATCAACCCGGTGGAGAAACTAACAGGCTTACTGGCAAATTTGGTTGTTTCCAATGATTTGGTTGATCGTGTTAAGCTAGCACAAATAGGTGATGAGGAGCTGAATGCAATGTTGGACAATATTCTTGACATTGTAGCTAATTCTAATAGTATGATCAGATTTAGAAGAAGGTTGTGTGTACCCAAGGATAATGCATTGAGGCAAAATATCTTGGAGGAAGCTCATCGCTCAAAGTTCTCGATATACCCTGGAGTTACTAAAATGTATCAGGATTTAAAGCGAACCTACTGGTGGATTGGGATGAAGAGGGATGTGGTGGATTTTGTCTCCTCGTGTCAGACTTGCCAATAGATCAAAGCCGAACATCAACTACCTGGAGGACTATTGCAACCTTTAGAAATACCAACTTGGAAATAGGAGTGTGTCACATGCAATTTTATTACAAAGCTCCCAAGGACTCAGAAGAAGCATGACTCCATATGGGTAGTTGTGGACCAACTAACTAAGGTAGCTCACTTCATCCCCACAAAATCAATGAGGACGGTGGAATACCTGGCAGGATTATATGTTGACAATATTGTCAAATTGCATGGGATTCCAAAGGAGATAATTTCCGACCGCGATCCCCTATTCACCTCACATTTCTGGGAAGCTTTCCAAAAAGCCATGGGAACTCAAATTAAGTTGAGTACAACATATCATCCCTAAACTGATGGTCAGAGTGAGAAGACTATTCAAACTTTGGAAGATTTGTTAAGAGCTTGCATTCTTGACTGGGGAGGTGACTGGGAGAAACACTTAGCCTTGGCTGAATTCACCTACAATAACTCTTACCAAGCCAGTATATAGATGGCACCATTTGAAGCCTTATATGGTAGGCCATGTAGATCTCCATCGTGCTGGCTGGAGTCTATCGAAGCAGTTATAGTCGGGCTACAGATGGTAAGGGAAACAACTGAAAAGGTGAAACTCATTCAGCAAAGACTTAAGGCAGCTCAGGATCAACAAAAGAGTTATGCTGATACTCGAAGGAAGGACCTAAAGTTTGAACTTGGGGAGTTTGTGTATCGAAAGACATCTCCTACGAAGGGGGTGATCAGATTTAAAATATCAGGGAAGTTGAAGCCAAGATTCATAGGACCGTTTCCAATCCTAGATCGAGTTGGGAATTGTGCATATAGGTTAGCATTGCCACCAAGCCTAGCTGGAGTTATGTCAATGCTAAAGAAATATGTACAGGATGAGGATCATATTATTACAAATTTTGAAGACTTAGAGCTATAATCAAATTTAACCTACGAGGAAAGCCGATCCGCATCCTGGCAAAAGAAATAAAGACACTCAAGAAGAAGGAACTTCCTTTGGTAAAAGTATTATGGAAAAATCAGGGGCAGAGGAAGCTACATGGGAGACTGAACAAAAAATGGCAAGGAAATACCCTAGCCTATTAGTGGCATAGGAGTTTTGTATTTGTAGTAGCATGAGCTGATCCCGAAGAAATAAATAAAGTTAATCATAATTGTTCTATTGCCCGTTATGATATTTCAGGGAAAAAATATTTTCAAGTTGGGGAGATTGTAAAGACCATGAAAAAAAGAAAAATTGGACACGGATACGGTTTGGGAGGACCGAATGCGGTCCAGGAAGGACCGAACATGTTATATTCTTTACCCAGTTAATTCTACCCGATTAATCATTATATTTTATTATTTACCCGGTTAAATAAAATACGGGTCTAGGGGTGTTTTCACATACCCTATCCATATTTTCATTTTTATAAATTTTGAAAGAGGACGTCATGTTTGGTGTAACCTTAGCCGCCTAGTTCTCCTCTTCCTTGCCGGTGCTTCTTCCTCCTTGCTTGGGTATCCTTCCTATCTCACAAATCTTAGTTTTCATGCATTTCTTAATCACCATGCTAATTTCTATTATTTCATCAATTCATGATCATCATGTAAAGTTCTGCTACTTCCTCCATTCATGGGCGTCATATAAACTTGCTGCTGTTTCACCAATTCATGATTATTTTGTTGTGCTATTGCTTCAACAACGTCCTATGCTATGTAATCAGTTGGGTTAGGATAAGGGAATTGCGGTCTCTCGCGTCTTAGGAGTCTAGGATGGGGTTTGGAGGGTGGACAACGCCGTGGGTGTTTTCAAGCGTCCATACCAGTCCGTCGGCCAAGATTCACGCCGTGCATGCTCACAGCGCTTGGCCAAGATGTTGGGTTGTCGTGCGAGGAGAAGGGAAGAGTTCTTGGTGGTGCTGCTGGCCAGACGGAGGTTGCCTTGTTTCCCCGATGGTGCTACTGGCCCGAAGTCGCGTGCCATGGTGCAGGACATGTTCGCCTTGGGAAGCTACTGTAAAGCATGGACTTTAGGCTTCCAATTGGTTGCTGGAGAAGGTTGAAGTTGAGGGAGGACATGATTCTAGGTTTGGGTGCCAAGAAAAGGGGTGGAGAAGAAGGGTGCGGTCTGGTTTTGGTTCAGAGAAGAGTGGCGACGGGAAGAAGAAGAAGGAGGGTGGCAGTTTTGTAAATATGGGTTTACTCGATACCGACTCGAGTTAAAAATAATACGAACTCGTAATAAATCTTTAAAAATAATCATTTAAATGGGTTATTGTTAATGTTACTAAACTAATTAATTATTGTACGAAAATTTATTATCTCAAATGAAAATTTACTAATAATAATAATAATTAAATACTTGTTTATGAATTAATAATTACTTTGTTATTTGTTAAGTGTTAATTATGATTTAAATAATTAATTTAAAATGTAAAGTAGGACTTAAATAATTATGTCACATGAATAATTAATTATCTCACTACATTTGTTGATAATTTAATATTTTATATTTTTGAAAATGATATATATATTACATATTTAGCTGCATGCATTCCTACTCAAATAAAATTATACTTATGTAAAATTTTATGTTCTCGTTTAGATTTGGATCGTTGGTCGCAGCTGCGAGTTTGAAATATCAAGGTCCCATAATCATTTGAAATGTTGTACTTTCCCTTGTTGGCAGCCCTGGTCGGCCTGAACCCAGATTCGACCACCATGCGCTGTAACGCAATCAGGGTCAAGGAATTGACACAGTCTGATACGGGGCTGCACCTTTAAAATTACTATGTGTGTCCGTATAACTAGTTGAAATGTTGTATTATCCGTATAATCATTTGAAATGTTGTACTTTCCCTCGTTAGAAGCCCTGATCAGCTTGAGCCCAGATTCGACCACCATGCACTGTAACGCAATCGGGGTCAAGAAATTGACTCAGTTCGACACGGGGCCACACCTTTAAAATTACTATGTCTGTCCGTATAACTAGTTGAAATGTTGTATTGTCCGTATACTTATTTGAAATGTTGTATTTTCCCAAACTGGTATAACTATATGAAATGTTGTATTTTCCCAAACCAGTAGCCTTGTCAGCACTAATCTAAGAATGAGCTGGGAGACAATTTCTAATCTCAGAATGAACTGGGAGACCATGACTAATCTCAAAATGAATTGGGAGACCACCTAATCTCAGAATGAGCGGGGAGACAATTTTTAATCTCAGAATGAACTGGGAGACCATGACTAATCTCAAAATGAATTGGGAAACCACTTAATCTCAGAATGAGCTGGGAGACAATTTCTAATCTTAGAATGAACTGGGAGACCATGACTAATCTCAAAATGAATTGGGAGACCACCTAATCTCAGAATGAGCTGGGAGACAATTTTTAATCTCAAAATGAACTAGGAGATCATGACTAATCTCAAAATGAATTGGGAGACCACCTAATCTCAAAATGAGCTGGGTGACAATTTCTAATCTTAGAATGAACTGGGAGACCATGACTAATCTCAAAATGAATTAGGAGACCACCTAATCTCAAAATGAGCTGGGAGACAATTTCTAATCTCAGAATGAGCTAGGAGATGACTTTTACTAATCTCAGAATGACCTGAGAGACAAATTACTAATCTCTGAATGACCTAAGATATAATTACTAAATACTTGTGTAATAATAATAATAAAAATGAGTGAAATGATAATTTGGATTATATTTACTTGTTTGATTTAATTATGTGGCTTAGTGGTTTTATCACTAGCGCTGAATTGCCTCCGCAGGTGAGCAGCATTGGACTGAAGAATAGAAGTGTGGTTGGTGGTTCTTTTACCAACCTAGGTATGGTGAATCGATAATAAAAATTAGACTTCCTTATTATTCTCTTGTGTTATAAATCTGGCTATGGGAAACAGTCCGAGACTGTGGGACAGTTATTTTATATTTTAAAGAACATGATTTATTATTATGATTTATATTATATGTTGCGAGACTTTATTGTTGTATTTAAATTCATGTTCTAGAATGTTACATTTACATTAACTATATTTTTAAGTAACACCCGGTCCGGTTCAGGCGGGTCGTTACACCGTAGGTAATGGAATACTTATTTGCCAGCTTAATATTTTACCGGTAATTATTCAGACCTATAATTAAATTTATTTGATCACTGACATGGTTTTTTAATATACGTAGGTCAGGTTCCCTCGCGTTGGGTGGCCTAGGTGCATTGATCTGGCGGTGGTGGCTGGGGGCCTTTGCTATGTTGTGTGTTTTGTGACAGGTATGTGCTCTAACTATGTAAACCTTATATGATTCAAATGTATACCATTATGGTTGTGCTAGAATATTTTATCTTCATATTTTACTATAGAGCTACAATACCTTGGGGCAAGGCTAACTATTTTCTGTAGTATATATAAGCCCCAAAGTCCTGGAACATGATGATGAGCTAAGTCAGGTACACAAACATATTTGTCTACAACTGTTTGTCTATTAGATTAACGTGGGTGGAGGAGCTATGGTTCACACCAGTTAAAGACCCATGTGAAGTCCGAGTATTGGGGTTTGATACCCGGATACTCGATGATGCTGTGTCATTTTTCAGACGCTTTCATTATTACTCGTGTAGGGTATGTTGAATAGATAACCATGAACCTTGTTTAAATACTCAGATCATCAGAAGATCTAATCCAATCACTTGAACTAAGTAGCAAGAATATAATGCACGTAACACCATGCAACCTCAAAATTGTAGCAGGGGTGTGCTTCTTCCACAGTTGTGAGTGATTATCACATTTTTAAAGCCACCGCTCATGATCATAGGGGAGGTTTTACCTCTGCCATGGCTAGGGGGTTCATATAGGATTCCTTTAAATTTAAGATCCAACTTTGTAGTACGAACTTTGCACACATTATATGAAAACCAAGTTTGGTGTTCGTCTTAAGCCTCCACAGACAGTTGAGATCATCTTCCGTAAAGTCTGTACGTAACCAACGAGCAGCTTTTAAATTATAATATCACAATTCGGTCTATCCTTTCAGATTGAATTGGAGTGTCATAGAATTGGTTGATAAATCGACAAAATAAGATGACTATTTACACTATCCACATTTGACATCTAAAATAAGTATAAAAAAAGAGTAGTTAGAAAGATACTATCAAACTTTTGTTTTGCAAGAGTGCACACTATAGGAATATACCCGGTATATAACTTTCTTCTAACCGCTTTTTATGTTTACTTGTTCCTTATCTGTACATTGTATACATAACCGAAAACAATCTATGCCATGCTAACACCCATGACTAACAATACAATAATCAATCTACGTGCCAATTTAAAACTCAAAAGTAAGAACTGAGCTGGTTTCATATCACCTACTAGTTAATATTTCATGTACAGCCTAGAGAAGCATTTTGTAGCTAAACATATTTCCTCTATACAACTGTGCCATTATCATTATCAAACATGAATATGATTTCTAATTTAATCACCCCTCACCTACTTGCCAAGTGATCATGTGGTGGTGATCAGTACATCGAAATATAATTGTCAGTATTAGCTGCCCTAAATAACTGATATATCATGGTCATCAGTTTCAACAATTCATTAGTTAAATAGAAAAAACCAGGTATTGTATGGCTGGCTAAAAAGATATTTTGAGCAGGTGTATAATTAGCACTCTAGAAGCAAAGGGTAAGTATTTCAATATTATTTAAACACAGGATGAAATTAATTTGCCTAACAATTGTAACATATGATGTGGAATCTTCATGACTGATTTTTTTGCTTATTAAGCGCACAATGCAAACGTGCAAATTAAGTGGGAAGCGTCCGTTTTGATGATAAAGATCTAGACTTGGGGACTTGTTAAGTTTAATTTCAAAACTTTAAGCTGTGTGTGTCGACGTAATGGTACATTTAAATTTTTAATAACTTCCTAATTATATTCATGAAATATGAAGTGGTAATGTTCTTCTCTTTCAGTTCCACCATTCTATAACTTGTAGAAACTAAGCATCTTGTTAATGCAGGTATCATGTACAATATTGAGCTTTTACCCTGAAAATCTTGGGGCAAAAGCCTAAAATCTAATCATTTGTAAGATGTAAAGAATGTGACTCATGCATAGTTGTGAAAATTGGAATTAGATGTTTTGCAATTGGATGTTGAATTAGATTGGAAGGGAGTTGTTGAGATAGACTGATTTATTAAAAATCAGACAAGAATTAATTAACTTGAATCAATTAAAATTGATGGGTTGTTAGTCATAAAATATATTATTTTCATGTTATGACATGTATTATATTTTATAATATTTTTTATATTTTTTGAATTTTTTTAAAATTATTTAAAGTTAGTTATTATTTTTTATTCGAGTTGGAGTCAAGTCAACTATTAATTACTAGAATGCCACCGACTATTTTTTCCCCCCCAATCTCTCTCCTCAATCACTGACAGGCCGCCCTTCCTTCATCCCCACCGACGCCGTCTCCTATTGCCATGCAGCCACCATTTGCCGTCATCGCCGCTGCTATTGCGCCCTTGCCTAATTTGCCCGGCGCTCCCCCTACCCCCGACAAGTCCAATGTAAAAAGATGATACTAAGAAGTCACTAGTTATAGATCTTAAGTTAAACTTTGCCACCTCTTTGGTTTGTATCATAAGAAAGTTATTAGTTTTTGCATTTTTTTTCTAGGCAAGCGCACTAACATTAAAGAAGCAAAAAGAATATCAAGAGTACTATCAGGATACATTAGTGCAGACAGTATTAACAAAATTGCTCGAGCAAGCTTGTTGGACAAAACATTTTTATTCCTGGGAAAACCAAGAGACCCTTTGCTTATGGTCGCAATAGACCCTTTGCCTATGGTCGCAATAGTATCCACATATTAAACTCTTTCACTAACTTTTTAAAAGTTAGAAAAGAAAATTTCGTTGCACGTGTTATGACCAATATATATGTTTTGAACGAGTTTCTAGTGGTAAAACTATTTGTCATTTGAATGCATTTGAAAAGCACCTCATTTATCTTAGGAGAGACTAATTTCTTCTAGGTCAATTCAATACTATATTTTAATTGAATGGGAAAATAGATATTCCATAGCTGTATAGGCTATATTTGTTATATATGCCACAGGTTTAACTACAAATTTACAATTTTCTATTTTGAAGAAAGAGGACATTTTATAATTTTGTAGCCACATTAACATAAACATTGAGAGTGTGGATTAAATTTTGTCGCTACATTATGACTCTCCGTTGACTAATTTCATAATTCATTCCCGAGTCTCCTTAATTATCTACGAGCCAAGTAAAAAGCTTTTGATGACATTATTTTTCCTTTCGTTTACTTAAACAGGTTAAAGTAATATAAATCATAAATATTTATAAGTTTCAATTGTCAAAAGACCGGCATCTTCTAAGTTGATATATTTGTTTATTTATCTAATTGAAAAATTAATATAAATGACTCTACGTCTGGCCTAATGAGGAGTCAGAGTCCGAATCTTGAATTTTTAAATTATGATAATACGATACTATATGCACCTCGACTACTTCTCCCCACTTTTATTACCTCCAGTGGCACCTAGATTGTAGTGTCAATTTCCATGAGCCAATCAAATACAAGGTGGGTAAAAATAATGAAATTTTAGCTGTACATAAAAATTTCCCTTTCAAATTAATTTGTTCAACAGTTCAACTTGCTGGTCTCTTCTGGTCGCTACTTAATTAACTATCAAGACAGTGCAGTCTCCAAGAATATATAATCAGAGTGCTTTGGGCGAAGGAATTATGGAAATAGTCAAAACAAAATTGTGTCTCCAAAAGAGAGGAAATATATAAATAATCTTTCTTGAATGACGTTAACTTTGTACTTGCCCAAAATTTTTTAGCTTCAAATCTCAAAATTCTTAAATCCTCTAAAAGAGTAATAATTTCAACTTGGGGATGATCAGTATACATGTATAATAGTAATGAGTCTAATAAAAATTTAAAAAGTTAGTAAATGAAGCATGACGAGCACCACCAGCCGAATATGTATTTTTAATTAGACGTGCAACTTTATTTAATTGGATGTTCGAGTATCTGGGAAAAATATTCGTGCAATAATCTAATGCATTGTTCATTACCAATTGTTGTTATTTTAATTTTCTTCTCCCATATATATATATATATATATATATATATGGTATAAGGAGATGGGGCAAAGGATTTCTAATATTGTAGCACTTGTATAACTAGCTTAATTCTTTTTAATTAGAGTTGTTTAAAATTTAACTATAATAATTAAGTTAATCTCTTTAAATTAAAAATTTTAAGCTAATTATATTAGTGGTACAACAAGTTTGTTGTAATACTTGCTACAGTAAATCCAAGATGGACATTATGTTTTTGGAGTTTAATTTAATCATACTTAAATTAATTTAGTTAACTTGGAGGGCATCTGAGACTTTCGAGACTACCTTAACTATAAATATTATCATGACTATATTAGTTTTTCTTCCTCATGTTCTCCCACCTTGTTCCAGATCATGGCCGTGCATCCTATTCTCTATTTACTAAATGGTAGCCTATATCAAGCTTAATAATTGTAGTTTAAAATTTTGGAACTTGGACTATACTTGTCATGTTATAAAGTGGAGTTAATTCAATGTAGATTCTAAGTTAACTATAGTCATTTTTATTATTTTTTCAATCAAACTAATAAAAGGATATATGAAATTAGTATATATAGTTCTTTTGACAATAGAAATTGATGAAAATATATTTTATTTTATTTTAAAATATTGGTTTAACTTAATTAAAAGATATTATTTTTATTAACTACTTTTCAATAAGAAGTCATCCATGAAATATGAATCGGATAGTTATAGATTAGAGTGGACTCGGAAGTTTTTAAAGTAAAAAAATAGTTTTTTACTTCCAATTCATAGCTTATTTTGTGCACGATAAAAGTCAAATATGCACTTAGAGTTAATTAGCAATGCCCAAACCTTCTTAAACATTTTCGAATATTCTTGTATTCCACACCACTTCAACTACATTTCTCTTATAATTAATAACACCATTGAGAAAACTACAGGTAAATAGGGGCAGAATAAGGGAAGGTAATTTGTTTCAATTGCACCACAAACATTGGATTGATCCCAATGAGCACCTTCCACTCGTCTCCCAATGAGCACCTTCCACTAGTCTCCCAATGAGCACCTTCCACTAGCCCAAACATTGGATTAATCAAGCCAAGTAAAAAGCACAACCTATCTATTAACACCAAGATTATAACCAAACTAATTTATAACAACTTAAACCTTATGTCATTGGTGTGCTTCCAACCTACCAACCAAAGTGAGAGCCGGGTTCAGGGGGACAGGACGCAACTCATGATCATATAAACTTTTGTCCACTAGTGAGGGCGACAGCAGCACCTCGGCCGGCCGCTGACATCGTCTCCTTGTCAACGGGCTCAATGTGGCATTTTTCGGCAACCCAATTCGTAAACAGCCACCCGCTCCCTTTTACACTCAACTTCAACTTCCCTTTCCTAGGTTATCATATTTGGGAATGGGCAATCTTTATTATATATTATTATATAATTACGTACTTTTGCTCTTACAAATTACTAAGTGTGTAGAGGGAAGCGCGGATTGGAGGAGCAGATAGCTTTCGTTTTGATGATTTCAACGCGAACGCAAACGGCCAACATGTTGCAACATTAGATATGATGAAAGGAAATAAAGTAAAGATGTTTAATTTAGGTGATTTCCGGGGAATAAGATAAAAAAGGAGGCCTAGGCTTGGCCAATCAAACCATGTAAACTATGATTGTGTCGCAATTAGTCCCCACCACTTGCTTACAACATGGCATGGCCATTTCACTAACCTTTTTCCGACTCCGTCTTATATATGCCACGATCCAAACTTGTATTTCTCTCCTACCTTGTTGTGTTGAACTCTTTCTTCCGTCATTGAGCTTGATAATGGAGGTGATGGAGATGGAGATGGACTACCTCTCGACCTCTACCACCACCATCACCACCACCAATACCACCGCCACCACCACTCCTCTTAGCATGGACGAGGGGTGGGCGGAGTGGGGCACCGTCATCGACTGGGATAACTGCCTTGAGGCGTCGCCCACCGATTTCGACGAACTTGGCGAACTCATCGACTCGTTCATGAATCACCACGATGACTCCCCCAATCCCGATCTTGCTATGATCGGGGAGAATATGGTTACTACTCCTCCGATGGTGGAGGAGGAGGTGGAAGACGACGGCAAGGGGGTGAGGTTGGTCCACCTGCTGCTCGCGGGGGCGGAGGCCCTCACCGGCGGCCGCCGCAGCCTCGACCTGGCCAGGGTGATATTGGTTCGGCTCAAGGAGTTGACATCGCCGGCGGCGGGCGGCCGACGGCGAGACTCCAACATGGAGGGCCTCGCCGCCCACTTCACCGACGCTCTCCTCGCCCTGCTCGACGACGCCGGTGCGAAGCCGGCCGCGGCGCCGCCGGACTCGCTTGAGAAGATCGTGGCCTTCCAACTCCTCCAAGACATGTCCCCCTATGTGAATTTCGGACACTTCACGGCCAACCAGGCCATATTGGAGGCGGTGGCCGGCGAGCGCCGAGTCCACATCCTCGACTACGATATCATGGAGGGCGCGCAATGGGCGTCGCTCATGCAGGCCCTCCAGACCGCCCGGCCCCACCTCCGCATCACCGCCGTCACCCACCCCGGAAGCGCCGGCACAGCAGGCCGCCGGAAGTCGGCCGTAGCGGTGCAGGAAACCGGCCGCCGGCTGGCCGCCTTCGCGGCCACCATCGACCAGCCCTTCTCCTTCCACCACTACCGGCTCGACCCGAAGGAAGGCTTCCGGCCGTCTTCGGTGAAGCTCGTGAAGGGCGAGTCATTGGTCGCCAACTGCGTGCTCCACTTCTCCCACCGACCCCGCCGCTCCGTGGCCTCCTTCCTCTCCGGTGCAGTTGCGCTGGGGGCGAAGGTGGTGGCGTTGGTGGAGGAGGAGGCAGGCGCCGGGGCTCGGAGCGGCGGGTTCGCCGGCCGGTTCATGGACTCGCTGCAGCAGCACTCGGCGCTCTGCGACTCGTTGGTGGCCGGGTTCCCGAACCAGAACCGGGCGAGGCGGCTCGTCGAGCGGGCGTGGTTGGGTCCGAAAATCGTCGGGTCGGTTGGGATGAGTTACAAGGGCGGCGAAGAAGGGGAGGTGAGTTGGGGGGATTGGTTGGAGGGGTCAGGGTTTGGACCGGTAGGGTTGAGCTCCTTCAACCGCCTCCAGGCCAAGCTTTTGGTTGGGCTGTTCAACGATGGGTATGGTGTGGAGGAGGTTGGGGCCAATAAGTTGGTGCTTGGGTGGAAGAGTCGTCGCTTGCTCACTGCTTCTGCTTGGTCACCTCCCCCGGCTGGGTCTGAGACCGGGTTTACAAGTTGACGATGTAGGCAATTTGGCATGCACCAATAAAAATTTGAGAATGGTTGTGGATTCCAACTTCCTTGGTTAATTTGCATGGGATTGTGAATTTTTTAGTTGGTTCAGTGCCGCGTTCAATTGATCACTGCACTCTAGAGCTGGATTTATCAGGGGAAGTGAACATTAGCAAGAAATTTTCCGTACTTTTTTGAACCAGTATTTCCTCTGGGCCAAAAGAGATCTCGTTGCCGCCGGCACGGCAATGGTCTTTTTATTTTTCATTTTTAGTAAAATATTACATTGAGTTCAAAAAATACCGTCCGAAATGATAAAAAATGTTATTTCTCCACAAGAGGAGATTTTAGTTTTACTTTTTCCGTTTTGACATAATCATGTATAAAAGATAATTTAATCATGTATAAATCTATTTAATTTTATATCATATAATGATATTTTATAATTTGGTTTTATTTAAATAAAAAATTTAAGATAAATATGGTCAAAAAATTTATTCCTTATTTAAAACATCAAGCTTTCGGTCGAACTAAGTTGTGCGGGTAGAAACTTAGGCCTAGCTCATTTAATATCGAGTCGAGTTTTTCGAATTGAGTATCGAGTTTAATCAAACTTTGAAAAGCCCTGTTGTTGAATCTTAAATCATCACTTCTCATCCCCTCCGTAGACCTGTACTTCATAAACTTTCCTTAACTCATCATAAACCGTACTTATTCTTAAAAAGAATGAAGGTGAGCTACACCTTAAATAATATATATGGGTTACACATCCAATTTGAATTGTTTTTTAGTAGGTCTTATAAAATAAGATTTACATGTATGAAAGACAAAGAGTATAAGTAGGGGGTTGATAAAATTTTATCTTTTTTTGACATTATCATAACATACTTATAGCTTTTAAAAAAATATACTAATTAATAAATATTTTGAAATTAATTTTTATTACATTTACTTTCATAATAAGAAGAAAGTGTTAAAAATATTAGATTAATTTGAAAAGATATAATTACCTTTATTATTTATTTTTATAATTATCTATGTGAATTTTGAACAGTGAATTCTACTAAATTGCTTCAAATAAAAGGTGTAAATCATATAAACTATACGGGATGCAGCATATTCTTAAGAGTGCGAATTTCTCGGGTGCTCTTTCATCACAGTGTTGCCGTTGGTGAGGAGAGATTCTGTGTTAATTTAAGAAATTTTGTAAAAATCCTTCCAAAAGAGAGTCCAGCATTATTTTATCATACAATTAATTTTTTCGCTAATATGTGAAATTCATTTATATTCCTTCTTGACCATTTCCTATTAATTACAAGCAATTGACCGCTTCACCTGATGACTCAATTATACTCCTCTAACTAACCCCTAAATTTTATTTTGAGTATTAATAAAAACTATAAAATCCACAAATATTTGTAAATTACTAGTCCCAAGTATGAATAAAGGATGAGAGATCCATATCTTCGTCCTCACCTTTTTTTGTTTCAGGGATTCAGGTGGAAGAAGAATAGCAGAAAGATATAATATTAATAAAGATTATAAGATCAAATTATATATTTAGGGCACCTTCTCTCTTTAATTAATTGTTCTAAGCACAAGTAGCTGGCTATGACAATTGAACTTGGTGTTTGATGTATTTGATTCCTTTTGGAAACCGGAAGTGATGTAATGTACTAGCAGCTGGTGGAGAATATCGGCTGTTGACTCTGTACTGCACATAAGACATATAACAAACCCCAATTAACTAATAATGCTTACATAATCAGCAGTTTACTAACAATAATGCTTTCAAACCATGAACACATCTTGGCTAATCTAGGAATATTAAGATGTTCCTTTAATATAAACATATATACAGCCGTGAACTTAGTCATTATGTGTTGCATGCGGGCCTGTTCACCGACCTCGAAAGATCAGTTTCTGTAAAATAAGAAAACAAATCATCCATCAATAGAATAGGCTAATTGGACGTCAGGAATGGGTGAATACTTAATCACTATCTTGGGCGTCTATTTAAGTTTGATGATATTTCTGGTGTCAGATTTACTCTTATTAATAAAAAAATTCAACATTAGTTTCTGATTAAGAGTATGAGATGAATTAACTAATCAAAAAACAAAAACATAACAATTATAAATTAAAATATTATATTTTATCTCCTCTTTCAATTAGGATCTATTTTAAAGAATTAAAATTTATATCTAATATATTATATTATTATTTATTATTATTTTTCATTATTCAATAAAAATATATTTATAAAATTAAATTTTATTTATAATATAAATTGTGCATGAGTGACATCTTGCTCAGAGCATATGCTATATCTTACTCGCAAACGTTGTTTTCTTTATGATGCATATAAAACATCATAAACTGTCTTGTTCGAATTTTCAAACTCATTATTAAATTGTTGTTAGGTCAGGCCATTGTTGCAAAAATCTCGATTCCACTCGAAATCAACCAATTTAAATAGGTAAATCGGTCTTCGTACACATCGGTCCGTGAATCGACTAACTCCACTTATTTTGAGCCAATACCAAACGGTGGTGGGGAGGCGGTGACGAGCGACAGGCGACTGAGGGGGGGGTGGGCAATGACGATAGGGGACGGCGGGGTGGCAAGGGCGAGCGGTGAGAGGGCGACGGGGGGTGGGGCAGATTGGGCAGGGCCTAAGGGTCGGGTGCGCGGGGGAGTGGAGTCAGGTGGGAAAATAATAAGAAGTAGCAGGTGGCATTCTCGTATGTTGACTTGACCCTAACTCGTGTTAAAAATAATAACTAATTTTAAATAATTCAAAAAAATGCAAAAAATATGGGAAAATATTATAAAATATAATACACATCGTAACATAAAAATGACATCAAAATAACATGTTCTATAACTAATAACCCACTGATTTTGACTGATTCAAGCGAACTGATTCTTGTCCAATTTTGATGAATCGGTCTGATTTAATGACTCCATTCTAATCCGATTCAATATCTGATTCCGATTTTTGCAACTATGAGCCAGACACAATGTCATAGCCTATTCAAACTTTCGAACTCATTATTAATATGGTTGTTAGGTCGGGCAGAGTATCATAGAGGTATTGTCTGCGGTGTGGTCTTATATATTCTTTTTTCCCTATTTTTAAAGGGTGTTCACTGGAATTGAAAAGTCACTTGACTCAAGCCCATCTTCAAATTTATTTGGAGATAGCAATCACCTAAATTTTCATATGTTATTTTTGGAGTTAATCATCTTGGTTTATTTCGATTCTGAACGGACTGAACTAAATTGCCGACTGGATATTAAGGGGCTGGGGTAAAATTTTGCAATTTGTAATAGAAAACAGGGTGAAATATTATGGATATTTAGATTTTAAAAATTTCCTTTAAAATAACTAAACTTTTAAATTTATATTATACATAGCAATTTTTAAAACTTTCATATTAATTATGATCAAATCTCATTAACAAGACAGTTTGAAATTTTGTAACAAGATGGGTAGAAATTTTGTAACAGCTTTGCGACGTTGAAATTGAAAAAACCACTTTCCAAGTACTTTAAAATCATTGACAAGGACTTTCCACGTACATGTTTTGGCTTGCAGTTTGTTTATGTTTTGATCATCACTTTCAACTGGTTTAGAGATCTGCCATCATGCCCAACAAAATTATATTTACTTAATACTTATCATGTTAGTACTGAGTACTACTAAATCCCCTCCCTAGTTTGACGTGCTTTGTCGGCTTGGCCGGCAGTGAGCCGATAGGGAGGACGGTGACAAAAAGGGTTTACGCGTTGTGACTAGCGACTTATTACCTTTTCCGGGGCCAAAAAGGCGTTCCTCAACCTTTACCAAGGACAGCCGGCAGTGATAGGGATTTGCGATATTAATACACCATTTCATTATCAGCATTTGGAGAACGACATATATTGTTGTAAATAAAAGATCAAGTGTAAATATGAAACGTCTCGTCCACCTAATCTATGGGTAAATCTTTATTATAGTCTGTTGATAAATTTATGGTAAACTTGAAGAGAAGAGAAAATTATAGTTCAAAATTCGGGATTCGAATTCGACTACACAAATATAGGATGCGGGAGTCAACTGCAGGCTCATGAAGTTAATACAGATTAATTATATAATCTTCGTCCTACTTATATTGAGTACAATTATTGATTATTATAGATATATGCCTGCTTAACAAACACGTAGTTGAGTCTGGTCCTAGGGAAATTCTAGTCATTTGAGAGGTATAATACTTCTCATCCCAATACGGTGGATGGATCTCTTGTACATGTGGAAAACAAATCTTTTATCACCGAAATTTTAGTTGACAAATTTGCCAGCGTTTTGTCATTGAATACGGTGACAAAAACATTTGTCACTGAATAGTTACTAAATTAAGGCAACACAAAAATCTGCCATTATTTTGTACCAGAAAATTCGATTACTAAATATTTGTTACTTATTTGTTACCTTTTCTCAGTAATAGAAATAGATACCACAAAAATTTTGCCATTGAAATTTTGGTGGCATCGTTTTTAGTAATTTATCGCCAATTTGGCACAGAATATTTTGGTGACAAATTATTTTATCACCGATTTGACACTAATTTTTACGATGAAAATAGATGCTATAAAAATATATGACAATAATAGGTGCCGACATGCGGGCGGCTGCCATATCATCATCGTGTGGCCCGCAATGTCTTGCTGCCCCAGTCACCATTGTACCCCGCCGCTCAGTTACGGCCGCACTTTGTCGTCCCTTCCAACGTCTCCCTACGCACCACCACCGCCCTGCCCCCACATTCCTGCACCACCCACGCCAGCCTTGCGATACCACACCTTGGCAACGACGTGTGTCCGCCCCAACGCTGCCACACACCCCAGCCTACCACCCCGGCCGCTTTGCACCACTGTCATTGGCTGCCCTCATACCACTATTGCTGGCTGTCCTTGCACCATTGCCGCCAACCGCCCTCTGCCACCACGTACCGCCACCACTGTGGACTACTACCGTTGGCCGCCCTATGCCACCAAAGGGCACCATTGCGGTGTGCCACGACATAATACAATTTATTTCTTTTTTAATTTTTTTTATAAAATTTGTCACTGATTTATCACCAAATTTTGGTAACAACATTGATGTAATGTCTCATTTTGGCCCAAACTCGAGCCGAATCACAATGCTATAATTCGGAAAACTATTCATTTGGTTACTGATACATATTAACATTACACAAACAGATATCAACCCTTAAGGAGGCTCGAGACAGAAAACTGTATTAGGACTTATATACAATGCATGCTAATTATACTACTATAAAAGGGATTTCAACTTTCAAGCTCCTAATAAGCACTCCCAATCATAAAAGAAACATCACCTTCTTTTTACCTAAGACCTAAGAGGGTGACTTTACGTATGTAATGATCACTTTAACTTATATGAAAGCAACACCTTCATTGTAGTGAAGAGGTTGAGACTTTCATATTGTAGATGTATTATCCAGTTCTTATCCTTAGTTTTAATCTTTGAATTAAGTATTCTTATTCTTATATGATGTTGCAAAACTTATTACTCGTAAACACTAGGGTTATGGTTACCTACTCTACATACCCCGCAAATATATATTAAATCACCCAAACCTTCTACATGTGCCAAGATATCATACTTGAACATTTGGTCTTCACATGGACCTTTCAAATGGTGTGAACCATAAGCTCTTCCAATGCACTTTGCTTCATCACACAAACACACAACTACAATCAAATATGTTTAGCATATCTAACATGCTCCAACATTAGTTTTGAGACTTTGAGGCTTATACACACTACAAAAGATCGTTAGTACTACCTCAAAAGTTATCACCCTGCACAACAATAACAATAGAATAACAATAATATAGGTACACATACGAATCACACATACATTATAATGCATCCAAATCAATCATAGCCCACAATCCCACATAGGGTTCACGGCACCCACCCACATCATAGTATATCCCATAGTCCCATAGTTCCCAAAATACATAAACTCAAAATCTCTCAAATACGTAAGTCATCTCCGCCATAATACATAACACAACAAGCCACAAGGTACCATCCCTACCATACGCATCTTGACCTATCCACCTACGTCAGCCATTGCCAAGGTTACTCACCTGCATTTATATTAACACCCACGATAATCATTGATAGTTCCAGAATATATAATAAGGATTATGAGATCCCTCAACTTAGTCTTACATCTAACACCTATTGGGGTAAGATTCAATTTATAAGTGGGAATGAACTATAGATCTTCAAGTTTAATTAACCACTCTTAAAGAGATGATTTAGGCCCATTAATTTACATTTTGGGCTAGATTGTTGTTTGAATAACTCAATAACATGCAAGTATATATGGTCAAAACAAGTAATATAAGGATGAATTTAAGTATCGTCCCACATTGAAATGAATTTCCTTAAATTAATTAAAGAAAATGAAATTAAGAACAAAACAAAAACAATCCACGTAACTAAATCTAAGTAATAACTTTAAATTAAAGAAGAAGTTATAATGACAAAACTCATTCTAAAGTTGAATTACCCTTAACATGAATTTAATATTAATCACATATTACTCTTATCTTTTATTCTCTTGAATTGGCGATCTAGGAGAATTATATGACATGGTGGCTCCCGCTCCTTTATGCACCTATTATTTCGCCTCAATTTCTACCTCCCGGTGATAATTGATTAAACAACAAAATAACGCATTAAGATTTACCTTACAATCGCATACGGTGTTGTGTATCTCCCTACCACAACAACAAACAAGTCAAAAAACTCGTCGTATTATAAATTATCAATGACTAATCTAACTGATTTCACCCAAAATCTAATTAAACCTCATGATCTAAGTGATAGGTGATCAGTCTACTCTTAGCATCAAGAACATGATAATTCAAGCAATCCAATTGAATAAAAGAGTAAGAGGTTGAAATGAATTCAATTAAAGCATGTGAAATTCTATTCTTCTCTAAAATAAAATAAAGGATAACTCCATAATAAAAATAGAAAACATTATAAGGAAGAAACTACTTCTCATTATAAAAGGAAAAAATTACAAAAACTAGAACTATTTCTAAGCTAAGAGTTCTCCCTCTCCCCTCCGAAACAACAAATGACCACCCATTTATATAGAAGATGAGATACCCAATAGATACAAGAATTTGAGGAAGGATTCCACAACTCGATGTAGTCTAATTGATTATGATGTCCATTCAAGTTTCCAACTCCCCGACTTACTCAAATGCAGCCAAAGTAATGTACATCCATCCTTATCGAGCTTTGTCAACACCATAAATTGTAGCCATCAATATGTGGGGCCCAATGCCATGACCAACAATTCCTAAGCTTCTTTGTTTTCAATTTTTTTCACCATTGAACTCCAAAATTGAAAATATCTAATAAAATATTAATTAACTAAAAAATAAAGTAAACTATCACCTAATTAATAATATTTATACCCTGGATTATAAAATCACATTAAAAACATCGGTAAATATTTTATACTTTAAACACTTAACAATTGTTATATACGGTGTCAAAGCAACCTAGTTCCATGTTAGATATTGGTCTGGACTAGGCAAGTTGGTCAAGCTACTGGTCACGAGCCAAAGAAGGACATGGGCTGAATCCAGCGATAGGCCAAGTGTGAGAATTTCGAGAACAAAATTTCCTAAGGTGGGTGGATTGTGAGATCTATCAACTTAGTCCCATATTTAATGCCTACTAGGGTAAGATCTAGTTCATAAGTGAGAATTGATTATAAACTTTCAACTTCAATTAACCACTTTTGAAGAGATAACTTAAGCCCATTAGTTTACACTTTAAGCCAAGTTGTTACAAGGCTATAAGCATAGATCGAAGTGGTCAAACATCATACATAAACATTCCAGAACAACTCAACGGTCACATACCAGACATACATAATTTTGCCCTCGCATCTTCTATATATTACCCATCATGATACTCAGATGGTTCAAAATACTATAGGTTAGTACCTCAATTTCTAGAACATTATGTAGTATGTTGCACTACTTATGGTGCAAAGGAGTACTAGTGCATTTCTTACATCTCCATACAACTCTCTCTTGTTCATAAGGACTCATAGTATTTAATAGTAGGCTTGGGTAAGGACTTATATTATAAGCTTTCTACATCTAAAGTTCGAAAACCATCAATAAATCTCATCCTTGAAGTTTTGTTAAATTGCAAAAAAACTCAACTAAATGATTCAATATTGGTAGAATCCAATAAAATGTCACTGACGTCATCCTCTCATCTTAAACTCACTAAAATTCTCACTCAAGGAGCCAAAAAGAAGATGAAGCAGAGGATCCTACATATCTAGATTAGTAGAGCTCCTTATCCTAACTCGGCGAGTTCAACCCTTGTATTTTAATAATGAAATAAAACTCTAATAAAACATTGACCAAGATGACATAATAAATGAGGTGAAGCCTCTCTACACATGCGCACACGCTCTTAGAAGTTTAATTAATCACTTGTTAATCATCATTGGGTAACTTAATTAGGGTTCTTATACAATTAATGGATAATTACAGTTAACACATAACCCTAATTGATCACACGAGCTTAACCCCATGATTTTTTGGCTGGGATAAATGAACTCCAAATGAGCTGAAAATGTGCCTTTATAAATTAGACCCAAAGTGCTAGAGCTGTGTTCGTCAACTACACACCAAACTTCCTAAGGCTCATTTATGAGCTTAAAGACTTCGAAGGGGCTATGTAAATTGGAGAAGCCAACACGGTGAATTATGATCTACTAAACTTTCATACCATAACTGCAAGTATTATGGCGTGAATAAATTAGGCAATGGAAGGCATTGGCAAGGATATTTTTGGAATTGGTTTGTCAACTAAGGTTCGAGGAATTTCAACCAAAGAATCTACCCATCCAAAACCTACCAACTTTTAAGGTGATCAAATAGGGACATATGTTAAAGTCTAGGTGAAATTTCAGGGAATTGCATCACCAAATGACTAAGGATTGGTAGTTTACAAACCGAGCTAAGGAATTAGGGTTTTACCCTACATTCCTGCCCACTCAAAATTACCTAATTTATTAGCAACATAAATAACACTCAATTGAACCCAAGCTTATTGAGTTTCAATTTTACTTCAACGATGAATAGGAAAATGTCTGTTAGGGCTTTCTACTTCAAAACCTTCCACTCCTAGAGGCTAGGGGAGTTTGGAAAGGGTGGGAGAAGTCTTAGGAATGTTGTGTAGGAAGTGGAGAAGAATGGAGAATGGAGGAAGGTTGGAGCAAAGAGGCAAAAGTGTTGAAAATGTTGGAAAGTTTGGTGTATTTATAGGCAGAAATTATTTCTCACTGCAAGGGCACCGGCAGGGGGATGCCTTTGTGTTGGCTTTTAACAAACCAAAAATTGGTTCAGCCAGTAGGGCAGGTACACAAGGGGTGAACCAATCCACATGCAAGGTTCACGCATTTGGGCGTAAGGGAGCTGGCTCAATGCCTTTGCATCCAAGGCAAAAAGGAGAGAAAACACTAAGTTTGGGCGCAAGAGCACTGGCCCAATGCCTTTATGTCCAAATGATGGGGAAAAAAATATACTTTCCCTAATTCTCCTAGCGCAAGGGTGCTGAGAGAGTGCCTTTGTGTTGAGCACAGCTTTCACACACCTAGGGCTTGCACCCATAGCACGGTCGAACAACCTCGAAAACTGTATTGCAGGTCCCACAAATGCTAAGATGAACCAAAAGGGGTTTCAAACAATGTGATACACAGTAGACTCACAAGGGACATAGTCCAAGCATCGAACTGTGACTCGACTCAATTAAAACAAAAAATATGAACCAAAACGACGTAGTGCCCTTCTAGGCAGCGCTGAGTACCAAGGGAGACTAGGGTTGTGGCTCACACATAGTATACCATACATACACACACGAAAAAAGGGTTAGGCAAAATAATTCGATCTGGGTCAAGATTAAACTGATACTAAAACCATCGGGTAAAAGGCTTAGATTTTATAATTGACCACCGATGTGTGCCAACGATTTTCAATGACAATTTGCCACCATATTATCATCAAAATATTATGACAATTTGCTACCATTTTGCCATCGAATTAATTTCATGTGAAACCTTTTGTCACTGAAATTTTTAGTAGAAAATTCAGTGGCAAAACATCCTTTCGTTACCAAAAATTTTGGTGACAACAGGTCTATAGAGTACGCTCCTCCAGCCTAGTGTTTTACATGTGATTTATTATTGGCTCGGTAAAAATTACACACAGTCGGTCCAATTTTATCAGTCTGGTGTTAAAAGATCTTGGTGTGCTCTGGGCTTGGGTATGAAGCACATGTGCTATTGAGTTTTCGAGGCAGCCCAAATTGTCAAGAAGGTGGTTTGTGTGGTTTGGTTGTGTTGTGTAGCTTAGGGTCATGTTCGTACGTATTTTGTGTATGTTTTGCTACTGGTATCGCATTAGCCTAGAGTTTTTGTTTGTTAGGCATGATATTTTAAGTTTACCTTTGAGCTTTTCTTTTTCCCTCCCTTCATTTTTATCTCTTTCTCTTTCCTTCCCTTTCCCTCTATTTCTCTCCCTTTTCCCTCTCACTTTTCTTTTTTTCTTCTTTGCTCCCTTTTTTTCTCTTTTTCTTTCCTCTTTTCTCCCTCCCCATTTTCTTCTTTCCGCTTTTTCTCTCTTCCCCTTTTCATTTTTCTTTCTATCTTTTTGCTCCTTCCTTTCCTCCTCCCCCTCCTTCTCCCTTCTTCCCCCTTGGCCAACCTTTTCCCCTCCCCTTCTTTGTAGATTTAGTAGTTTTCTTATTGATTTTGTAATAAAAATATGATTTTTCTTATTTGTTATGTTTCGGTTAATAAAATATTTTTTTAGCCTAAAATTGCAAGGTCTACCAATTAATATACCTAATAACAATCAAAACTATAAAAAGATTAAAACTTTATAATTTTTGGTAATGTCTGACTAATCTTGTTTTGCGTGTCAAATTGATTAATTAATTAATTAATTAATTAAAATAATAATAGTTTAACTCGTATTTGGCCGCGAAATGATCGTTGTGTGAAAATATTAAGTTAAATAATAATTAACTTAATTCTCTTAGTTAATTAAAGGAAACAAGATTATTTTGATGATAAAAATATGTGATTCATGGGCACAGACATGGGCATGAGTGTGACTCAAGATCTCTCAACTTCTTCAGATTAAAGTTGATATGACGAAATTACCTTTGTGGTTAAGTTTAAATAATTGACCCAAAATCTTAAGTTATTTTTCATAATTTCACTGTGATCTTAATCTCGACTAACGTGTTAGGTATCTTAGTTAAATTGTCCTGAATCTTTCAGACATTTTCATGTATTGAGTTAGTTTAAAGTACGCTAGTTGAATCCAAAAAATAATTTCATAATGAGCCTAAATCTTCATTTCGATATTTACTTTTATTTTACAGAATCTCAATCAGTGGCTATGATACGCTCAACATATGAATGATGTGTTATGGTGTGATATGTGTTTAATTTCCTGCCCTTACATGCCATGTCATTTGTTGCACACAGTTTGAATAGTGATTTGTATTTGCTAGGCCGTGTAGAGTTGAGCTCGTCAAGCTAGGACGTAGAGCTTGCCTCACATGTCTCTTAGGACTTATCTCTACTTGATCTGTTGTTTGGCTCCATTGTTTTTTTATTTTATATTATAGGGCATAATTAGTGGCATTTTATTAGATCTCACTACCTACGGGCAATCTTATCAATCTTCTGAATTAATAAAACTTCAAGGTTGAGATCCCACAATGAGTTTTCAAAAAATGAGATCAAGTTTAAAAATCAATCTAGCGTTATTTATCAACCCTTCCCAGTCCTTATACCTATTATATTATTTCAAATTTTCTATACAGATATGATGGATGGGAGCGTGACGCTCATCAAGGGACCTGGTCAGTACCTACATGTGATGCTCAGTTTGGCAATTAATATTTATTATGATTATGATTATGATACTAAGATATAATATCGTCTAGCATTGTGTATTTAGCATGAGCATGCTCTTCTTTGAGTGTATCTGAACCTTGCGTTGCAGTTATAATCACATTAGGTATCTTGTCGTCGACTAAATTTTGGCACATACTGTAAAACCCGTAATTCAAGTCAAGGTTTTATAGTCTGAACCGGTCGGTTCGACCATTATTTTCAATCGAATTAAGTTTTAGTTACGAGACGACCATTCGTTTTTCTCACCAACCATTTATTTTTTTCACCTACCATTCATTTTTCTCACCGACCATTTATTTTTCTCACTGACCATTTATTTTTCTCACCAACCACTTGATTTCTTCCCCCTTGATATCTATTTATTCCACACCTCTAACACTATCATGATCCAACTGCCACCATCCTACTCACCCAACTTTCTTCTTCTTTTTCTTCCTTCTCTTGTCCCCCACAATCCTCACTCGAGCAGGCCACAATCTTGTTGTTGTCGCCACATGACTAACGATTAGGTACGGAGTAGGGATTCATAGGCTCATGGACACAATTGAAGCTTCTATCAGGTTCGGTTAACACTCATTTCCTATTTAACGATCTATTCTATTGTGTTATGCTTTAATATTTGCAGGACGAGTTAAGTGGCATTTTATTGGATCCCACTTAGCTCCGGTCATTTAGTCGAATAGTATTCTAAATTAATAACACTCCAAGATGAGATCTCTCGAGTATGTTTTTAAAAATAAAATCCACCACAAGTTACCTTCAGGCCTATTTTATAAATCCCTACCCAGACCTATATACATGTAGTTTACATTTTTTAAATGAGGGAAATTCAACAACTGTACTACATGAGCGGGCATGTGATAGTCAAAGCCAAAAAATACCAACAACCATATGTGCCAGTCGAAGTTGGGAATACTAACAATCGTACATACCAGTCGAAGCCGGGAATACTGACAACCGTATGTGCCAGTCCAAGCCAGAAATGCCAACAATCGTACTTGCCAATCGAGGCCAAAAATACCGACAACCATGCTACGCAAGCATGCACGTGCCAGTCAAAGCCAGAAATACTAGGAATCATACCTGACAGTCGAAGCCGGAAATACCGACAACCGTACTACGCAAGCCGGCACATGCCAAACGAAGCTGGAAATACCAGCAATCGTCTGTGCCAGTCAAAGCCAGAAATACTGACAACCATATATGTCAGTCGAAACTGGAAATATCGACAGCCCTATGTGCCAGTCGAAGCTGGAAATACCGACAATCGTGCTACGTGAGTAGGTATGGAGGTAAGAAAAGGGCTTATGATATAATAGTAATCCCAAGGGACCAGAAAGTGAAATGAAAAAATGTCGAGAGAGGCATCAACAGCTGCAGATCAGTTCAGTTAAAAATATTTTCAGTTTAGTAGATGCCGTTCAGAGAGTTCACAAGAAGTATATGAATGTTTTCCTTCATATGAGACTTCGCTCTCATAGCCAGTTTGATATTAGTTATATTTTTGGACCAGTAACACTCAATACTGACATATTTTTATAATATATGTAGGTGACGAGCATGAGATGGATGTGCCAGCCTGGATGGAGGAACAATGACATCTCATGTATACGCACATGTCAAACGATAGAATGTTGATGTTTTGTTTATGTTGTCATTATATTGAAAATGATGTGATGTAATGTAAGGTATGATAATATGATAGTGATATTATGATTTACAAAAATATATTAATTTGTAAATCGAATAATAAAACTGATACGTGAATAGAATGAACTGGTGTAGAATATTTTGAGGTGACAAAATTAAATATTTTTATGATGCAATGAATGTATATTGATTTATGTAATTATATATGTTGATTTGATAGGGTGACCCTTAATTGCACTTTTAGGAAAGACTTGGCCCATCTTATTTTATTAATTTTATCGATTTTCATTGAAATTATTTTGGTATGAGAATTGGTTGGTATGTCATCCATGTATTAATATGTTAGGTTTATTTAGTGCATTCATGCATACATAGTAATTGACATCTTCTATCTCAAGACACCGAGAGTTAATCCTCAAGGTTGGGTTCAGGTTAGCTGGCCTAACCGGGACGAGTGACATTTCGATATAGTTCCCGACGTGAACCACATTTGGGGTGTTACACATACGTAATATCGACATGTTACCGTTAAGTATTTCAGTTTGTGTATGTGGATATCTTAATGATCATGATTAGGCCCTATTGACCATATTTAAGTATAATAGTGTAGAGGAGTGGAGATTTTTTAATTTGAGTCATCCATTTGACACTTTCAAAATGTTGTTACTAGTCATTTCTAGACCGGTAATTTTTAATTAATGATGTAAGTTTTCTACATAATGTGGTGTTGTAGGTTTGGTCAAAGAAATACAAAGATCAAGAATGACTCATGAGGATAGCTGACTTGTTTGCCGGTGTTGTGGTTTGCTCATGTTGATATGAGGCCAATGAGCCATTGATGTACAAACTATATGGGGCTAGTAAGCCAATATAAAGTGTTAGTAGGTCATACAATGATAATAGTATTCAAAGTTAGTAAGATACCTCTAATTTTTGTACAAGAACCTACCACCGTTATAATAGTATTGCAAAGTTGCCCAATGTCTAATGATTGAAATGCTTATCACCATCCTGTATTTGAGATATCTTGCAGGTGGTGTACTTGGAGGCACGCAACTATTTTGTGCAAGAATTCTCTTAGCCTCTAAGTCGTAAAATTGAAGGTTAAAATAAATCATATACTAAACCATGTTACTTGTGCAGGTATACTATGTAAAGAAAAAACATAGGTTGGAGGGGCTTCTATGTTATTTTGTTTGGCAAGAGAAAGACCCATATGAAGACCAGGTAAACTGATCATCTAAAAAATTAAATAAAATGTAATAAAAATAATCTATGAATTGATGTGAACGAGGTGGAACATTTTTGGAATGTTCCTATATGATGTCATGTGAATGTGAATGTTTGAGTGTGAATTTTGTAAATTATGAACTTTGCACGTTCGTAAAATTTTTCTTACGTCCTAGTTATAAGGGAGATTCTACTGAATTTTCCCTAAATTTTGAAATTTCTTTTATAACTTAAATTTATTTAAGATATCTTATTTGCTTGAGACAGCCATAGGAGTCTATTTATGATTTCTTAGCGTGATCATGTGTGTTTTAAAAGTGCATTTAGTTTCCCTTGATCCTTTTTGTCTTTTGGCTCCTTAAGTGATTAGGTCAATAAGTGAGTTGATTTGCATTTTAAAGGAGCACGAGCATCGGTACAAGAACTAATACTTTGCCCAATCGAGGTGTTACAAGGCCCATTTTCCATGAGAGATATCAATTATATTAAGGATATATCCAAACGGGAAAATATATAAAGTTTAATGTGATTAATATGTTACATTTGCTAAAAATAGGTTTTGAAAATATTAAAGCGCCCAGCGGTCAAATTTTTTATTCTGAGCACGACAACGCTCTTATCTTGGTGTCGGATATTGATTTTGTAATGCCATAGCGTCGAGCCTTGGTGTAGCAAATTCGTGCACATCTTTGCGGTCTTTATCATGTCTTCCTATTTGATGACTATTTTATGTGTTTTTTCAAAATAAATAACAAATTTTGACATCTCTTATGGCTCTTCCTTCCCTCGTAGTCTCAATTCATCCACAGTGATTTTATCTAACCTTTAACTCGTCTTATATATCAGTCAAAAAGACATGGGCCTTTCTCTCCCGTACACATGACTTAGATATGATGTCCAACTGGACATGCTAGAAATGTTATTTCTATTGTTATGTAACGGTTACTAGGCATAAATGCAATGTCCAGAAAATCAAACCAATCAGCAGGGGAAATAGCTAAACTATCTTTAATCACCATTATAACGTTAAATTAAAATAAATATAAAATAATAACTTAGAACAGAATCATAATCTTGTTATTAAGTAGCCAAAAAGTATTTTTACAAAAAAAAACGACTAATATATTTTTTTAAAAAAGGAACAACTAATATACACCACAAACATTTTTTTAAAGCAAAAAAAGTCTCAACCTTTAATTGAAAATACACAATATCATCCATAAAAAGAATGAATGTGCATTTGATTGGCTGCATCAAAATCAATTGAATACAAATTTTGTCATTGTCAACCATAGCAAAAAAAGATTTTTTTTAGTTTTTTACAACTAGAGTAAATAAGGGGGAAATAGAGGAGGTACTTTGACCCTTTTTATGTCACCGCCGCGATCAAGACTGTGGCCGTGGAGAGAGCGGCGGCCGTCTTTACTTGGGCTGGCTGTAAAGCAAAGGCGATTGGAGAGAGAGAGAGGGGTAGAAAGGGTCAAGCACTTGAGCCCCTTTGTAACGACCCGCCTGTTCCGAGCCACGAGTCAAATATTACTATATAAAACTAAGTGTCTCATAAATTAATTTTCAAGATTTTAAATAAATCACTGACATAAAATAAAATATAACAAATGCTTAGAATAATCTAAGCCCCATGAACTGATGTAAAATCCCACTGTCATGCAAACAATCTAGAAATATAATAACAGAGTCCTCCGGCTATCCCGACTCTACCAATCCTGCTATGCTCATATCTGCGGAAGCAATTTCGTATTAATGATAAAAACACTAAGTCATATAAGTACAAAAAACAAATTAATGTATTCTACAACATCATTAATTACGTCTTTTAGTGATTATGAGCCTATGTCGAACTCTTACTATGTTGGGAAGGTCGCCGCCCATCCAGCTACAATCCTACGTATGCGCACACGCGCTATGTGCCCACGGCCTGTAGTTACCAATGTTTGTCATTGACTCACCCTTTTGGTATCACAAGTGCATAATGAGTCGTCTTGTGCCACTGCGCCTGGTCACCCCTTCGGCATGGAGCAGGTAATATCTTTCAAAAATTTTAAAGATATTACCCCATGTCGGATTGAGTCAATTCTTTAACCCTGATTGTCCTCGGCGTATAGTGGTTGAATGTGAGCTTAGGCCGACCAAGACCCCCAAATAAGAATATATAATAACATTTCGAAAAATTATACGGACATGGAATTATGATGAGGCACCCACAACTACGACACACGATCCTAATATGAATGAAACTTCCCTAAATCCTTCCTTTGTGAGCCAAATGTGCTCACAAGCTATCAAGTTGATGTTTAATTCTCCTTTATATAAAAAAATATGTGTGGAATTCAAAAATTCAATATATTAAACTTTTATAATCGGTGTAAAATTGAAGAAGTCACTATATTAAACTTTTATAGAAAAGAACATAATCACAAATAACTATATTAAACACCATTTATTTGTGTGATAACGAAAAGTCAAAAACTTACTATTGAGTTTAATGCAAATGGGTCCTGATCGTAAAAATTCAATCCTAAGAATTATTTGAATTAAATAGTATTTAATATTCATTTTATGATTTACAAAACCCTAAATAAAATAACCTAATTATTTTTTTAGGGTTTTACAATCTCTCCAGCTTAGGAATTTTCATCCTCAAAAATATTAGGTCATAAGGAAAAAAATCAGGGTTTTATTGTCTTCAAAAATATAATAAGGTTATAAGGAGAAAATTACTCGTTCACCTAATTTCTTTCTTATCTTATCTTAGGTAGTTTTTCCATTATGCGTTGGTATACTCGTATCTAGCTTTGTAGAAGTTAATTTAAATATCTTCACATTTTCTTTAAAAAAATCATTTTAGAAAAATCACGATTTACAATTTTATTTCCACCTCTACTTTGTGATGGTTGATCATGTGAATCATTTTGATCGACTTTTTCACTACTTCTACATCCTAAAGCCAAATTGTTCTATGGCACTTCAAAAGTTGTTTATCTATTGCATGTGAGTAGTCATTTGAAATGAGTTGACACATATCCCTATTCTTCAATGGTGTCGTTACTTTCCATTAACTCATATCTTGCCACATAGTAGACTATAATTCATCGGTGCATTTTTTTCTCGATTTAAGCATTATCACTCATATGCATAGCTAAAGTGAGGCACACTATCCCATGACACTGTCATCCATATTGCACAGGTGTCTCATACCACCCATGCTACTTAGATAACATATCAAATTGTAAAGGTGTCCCATATACGCTCATTGGTTAAGTGTTACGTGCACCTAGCATGAAACATAAGTGACACACTCATAATTACTTACCATCTAAAAAAAATTAATTCAATAAAAGAATGATTAATCCTTATATAAAATAAATTTTACCCTTGGGACAGTGGACTCTTAGACATTCAACAAAGTAAAGATTGATTTGCTTGGTTTCATCAAAAACACAGCTCTGATACCACCTATAACGACCCACCCATTCCGAACCACGAGTCAAGTGTTACCATATGAAACTAAGTGTCTCATAAATTAATATTCTATTAATTTTTAATATTTTAAATAAAATCGTGAGATAAAATTTAATTTAACAAATGCTCGGAATAATCTAACCCCCGTGAACCAAACCAAAATCTCACTATCATGCAAACAATTTAGAAGTACAATAACAAATAATAAAATAATAAATGTCCAATAACAAAGTCCTTCAGTTGTCTCGACTTTACCCATCCTTCTATGCTCATACATACGGAGGAAATTCCACGTTAGTGATAAAAATACTAAGTCATATAATTACAAGAAATAAGTTAATGAATTCCACAACATCATTAATTACGTCTTTAGTGATTATGAGCCTATGATGAGCTCTTTCTATGCCGGGGTGGTGGCCGCCCATCCAACTACATTCCCATGTATGCACACACACGCTGCATGGCTCATGGCTTGTAGTTACTGATGTTTTTCATTGATTCACCTTCTCGGTATCATAAGTGCATAATGAGTCATCTTGCACCACTGTGCCCTATCACCCCTTTCAGCATGGGGGCAGGTATTTAATCTTTTAAGAATTTTAAGGATGTTGCCCGTGTTAGATTGAGCAATTCTTTGACCCCGATTACACTGGCGCATGGTGGTTGAATGTGGGCTCAGACCTACCAAAACTCTCAAATAAGAATATATAACATTTTGAATAATTATATGGACATGAAATTGGATGACTCACCCACAACTACGACACACGATCTTAATATGAATGAAACTTCCCTAAAGCCTTTCCTTTGTAAGCCAAATATGCTTACAAACTATCAAGTTGATGTTTTATTTAATATCAATAGAATTCTCCTTTATATAAAAAAGTATATGTAGAATTGAAGAAGTCACTGTATTAAACTTTTATGAAAAAGAGCATAACTACACATAACTATATTAAACATCAATCATCTGTATAATAACAAAAAATCAAAAACTTACTATTGAGTTTAATACGAATGGGTCTCAATCCCAAAAATTTAATCCTAAGAATTAATTTAATTAAATAATATTTAAGATTTGTTTTAAGATTTATAAAATCCTAAATCAAATAACATAATTATTTTTGTCGGGGTTTACACCCATCCTTTTGCCCTATTTCCGACCTACGGAGGTTGGACGTCTGAAGTGTAAAGAGGGCTATTTTTTCATCTTACCTCATTTCCATAGAAATATCATGCTTCCATGTCCAGTGCAAGTTATGATATTCCGGCCCATTTCCACCGTTTCTGCATTTCTTGGTATCATTTACGTGACGAGTAACAGACATTAAGTTTTGAGAGTGGAAATTTTATTTTCTAAAAAGGCATTCATATCATGAGAACAAATTGAAAACACTTCTTACTGGTGCACTTTTAAAGAAAAAAATCTATTTTATTTTGAATGAGTTATGATAGAAGTCTTTTTTATGGATTGTAATTATCTTGTATTGAAGAGAACGTTTCTACATGTATTAGATTTTAAACTAACAAATTCTTAGTGTAGAAAATTTTTAGAATTATTTGTTCATTCATGTTTGTAAATTCTAACCTCAATCGTACTAATTTTCCAATAAAATGATGACAGCTTCTCTCTCATGAGGCTTTGCAGATTAATTATCATCAACCAGCCGGATAGCTATATTAAGTGCATTTATCATATTTTGCATCCTTAGTGTGACACCTTCTACACACTTGGCATGAAAATCCTCTTGTACGTATCATTAACATCTTTATGCAATTAAGAAAGTCATTGCATGAATGTACAAATGTTGAAGGGTTAATTTAAATCATTTTACGGATGAAATTGCTGCAAACTGCTAACTACGTAGTGTATTTGATGATACCAACACAGTTATAAACTGAGCAAAATAAATTAAGTTCATGGAGATTGAATTTAAAAAGTTTTGAATGATAAGATTCTTAGGCCTTTTGGGCCCTCAACTTAGCTCTGATATAATTGTTAGGCCCTTTGGTTTCCTAAAAGGGACTTGAAATAGGTGTTACGGGTCTCTCTTAATCCAAAAGTTAATTCAAGGAATAAGGTTTTCTCATTAGCCTATATACAACTCACCAACATCATTTACGACCGATGTAGAATAAACCCAATAACTCCCCTTCACACATCGAGCATTCTAGAAATTATCATTATCTGAAAAACTCCTTTCAAATCAAATGGCACCTACCTGGCAAACTCCCCTCAAATCATCAGGTAGAACCCATGAAAGAAACATCCATAATCGGCATAGGCAAACACCAAATCATCCAACACTAAATCACCCAAGATCATAACCTGGCTTTAATTTATAGGTAGTGAAAAGTTCTCTACGTGATGTTGCATGAAAGGAAGCTCCAGAATCCACAATCCAACTTGAATTATCTATCTTAAGAAAGTACCTATTATTACAAGAAATAATAACTATCAAGTCATCTCCATAATCAATAGAATTAACATCTTTACTTTGTTGTTCTTGGTCCTTCTCCTTGTCATGTTGCATATCCCGTGTCAATTTTCTACAATACCTTTTTATATGACCAACCTTGTTACAATAAAAAAGTATTGCAGAAAATTGGCATGGGATATGCAACATGACAAGGAGAAGGACCAAGAACAACAAAGTAAAGATGTCAATTCTATTGATTATGGAGATGACTTGATAGTTATAACTTCTTGTAATGATAGGTATTTTCCTAAGATAGATAATTCAGGTTGGATTGTAGATTCTGGAGCTTCCTTTCATGCAACATCACGTAGAGAACTCTTCACTACCTATAAATTAGAGCCAGGTTACGATCTTGGGAGATTTAGTGTTGGGAGATTTGGTGCTTTCCTATGCCGATTGTGGATGTTTCCTTCATGGGTTCCACCTGATGATTTGAGGGAGTTTGCCAGGTGGGTGCCGTCTGATTTGAGAGGAGTTTGTGAGACGATGATAATTTTGGGAACACCCAATATGTGAAGGGGAGTTGTTGGGTTTATCCTACATCGGTCATGGATGATGTTGGTGAGTTGTATACAGGCTAATGGGAAAGCCTTATTCCTTAAGTTAATTTTTGGATTAAGAGAGACACGTGACACCTATTGCAAGTCCCTTTTCCCAACAATGGTATCAGAGCTTGGTTGGGGCCTAAAGGGCCTAAGAAGTGATATCAAAGCCAGGTTACGATCTTAGGAGATTTGGAGTTTGCCTACGCCGATTGTGATATTTCCTTATGGGTTCCACATGATGATTTGAGTTGCCAGGTGAGTGCCGTCTAATTTGAGGGCTGAGGGGAGTTTGCCAGGTGGGTGCTGTTTGATTTGAGGGCTAATTTGAGAGGGGAGTTTGTTAGGTAGGTGCCGTCTGATTTGAGGGGAGTTTGTCATACAATGATAATTTCGGCAACACTCGATGTGTGAAGGAGAGTTATTGGGTTTATCCCACATCGGTCGTAGAAGGTGTTAGTAACTTGTATATAGGCTAATAGGAAAACCTTATTCCTTAAGTTAACTTTTGGATTAAGAGAGGCCCATAACACCTATTGTAAGTTTATTTTGGGGAGCCCAAAGGGCCAACAGTCGGGGGATTTTGCCAGGTGGGTGGCGTCTGAGTCTAATTTGAGGTGGGTCAGTCTTGAGGTGGGCGTCTGAGTCTAATTTGAGGTGGGTGGCATCTGTCTGAGTCTAATTTGAGGTGGGTGGCATCTGAGTCTAATTTGAGGGGAGTTTGTCAGACAATGATAATTTTGGGCATTGTTGGGTTTATCTCACATTGGTCGTAGAGGATCGTAGAGGTTGTCGCCTGATTTGAGGGGAGTTTGTCAGACGATGATAATTTTGGGCGTTGTTAAGTTTATCCTACATCGGTTATAGAGGGTGTTGTCTGATTTGAAGACATCAGTCATAGAGGGTAGTTGGTCTGATTTGAGGGGAGTTTGTTAGACGATGATAATTTCGGGCATTGTTAGGTTTATCCCACATTAGTCGTAGAGGGTGCCGTCTGATTTGAGGGAAGTTTGTGAGACGATGATAATTTTGAGCATTGTTGGGTTTATCCCGCGTCGGTCGTAGATGTTGCCGTCTGATTTGAGGGGAGTTTGTGAAACGATGATAATTTCGAGCGTTGTTGGGTTTATCTCACATCAGTCATAAAGGGTGTTAGTGATTTGTATATAGGCTAATGGAAAGCCTTATTCCTTAAGTTAATTTTTAGATTAAAAGAAGCTTGTGACACCTATTACAAGTCTCTTTTGGGGGCTCAAAAGGCCAATAGTGGTATCAGAGCTTTGTTGGGGGCCTAAAGGGCCCAAGAAGAATTATATTACTGTGATTCAAACGCATATTTGTTGGGGGCCTAAAGGGCCCAAGAAGAATTATATTACTGTGATTCAAACGCATAGATTGTAGTACATGTCATGTTTAACACGGGTCAGAGTTTACAAATGTTGTAGAAACTCAAATGTAGCCAGCGTTCCGTCTTCGTCGGTGGCTCTAATTAAAAATCGGCGTGGCAAATTTAAGGTGAAGACTCAATTATTAATTGTTTGGATTTGTTTGAAAAGTAATAGTTCCCATTTATTATTATTATTATTATTATTATTATTATTATTATTATTATTATTATCATTTCTTTCGTCCAAAAAAAAGAAATGGCATGCAGCAAGAGCATATCTACTATGAAAATTTTTTGCACTCATTGCAGTTTTATCTTCTCCTCGTACGCGAATAATTCTAACCCTATATTAATATCACATTAAATTAACGATAAACTCAGAAAATATTCTTCACGCTGCCCATCAACTACTGTCACGTCGACGACTTCCGCAGCCTCAAGACCAACAACGAGCTGGCCATCGCCCTCCACTCCCTTCTCTTCTTCGCCACCTTCACCGACCTATACTTGCCGTCAAAATCCACATCTACACGGGCTCATCCCCTCTTTTCTCTCTACAACAAATCTCTCTTTTTGGATTCTAGGAGAGGATCTCATGATTCTTTATATTGTGGTGAAACACCAAATAAGTATACAAAAGAAATCTCTTCGGTCAAAAAATTTGGAAGAGGTATTGACCATATTGCCTACCCAAAAGATAAGTCTTGCAGCTTCTACTAGAAGTATATTCTTCTTTGTCTCTTAGTATGCTTAATGAAAGTTGAAAATATTGGACAAATGTAGCGCTTGAACCTAGAACATCATCATCGTCCACAATTCAAGTCGACCACTTCAATGATCAACACACCGAGCCTCATCACAACCCGTCATTCCTGTTCATCGTAGATCATTTCAATAGATAAAGCACCAAACGACATCAAATTTCTCTTTGCCTCCATCAACGTCATTTCTGGTCTTCTTTTATCCATGTTAGAATGTTGCAGAAAAGTCCATTCTTATCTCTTCTAAGACATGTTTTTTATGAGGTGCATAGGAAGTTTAGACAGTGATGACAATGAATTTTTTTATTTTTTTGCTAAAGTAGATTCAACCGTTTCATGATTTTGTATATCCTCTTTTGCGCTTTCTCCTATTAAATATGTGAGAACTGTCCTTTTTTCTTTTTTAATTTTTTGTTTAAAGAATGTTGTTCCTGACTCTTCTTGATTTGCCAAACCATTGTGGCGTCTCTTATGTATGTAGTTGTTGGTGGTCTCATGGATGATCGATTCATGCTTAACTTAATGATAAACTCAAAAAACAAATACTACACGTCCCAAAAAATTATACGTGTTTGAAGAGATAAATATAGGAAAACATCATATACATTAGAGACCCTTCAATTATACTAATACAAATTTGAGATAATAACAATTGTATCAGTCACGATCAAGTAATATAGTAATAAGTAGAATATCGTTTTCACAAATACTATCTATCTCCTCAATTAGAATTATCAAACAAAAATTATCTAAAGTAAAGAAAAACGAATTTTTGTGATTTTTATCTAAACTAAATTATATTCTAAAATTAAATCTAAAATAAAACAATATAGCGTCTAATCTAAAGTCTAAATTTTTATCAATACACGAAAGCTATGCTAGAGATTCAATTTCACTCAAACTAATTATTGACTTTGTATAAAAAAATTTATTTATTGCTTCTCATGAGATGATAGAATTCCTATTATTTAACTGTTCTTGTTTGGGTTTAATTAATTATCTTAAAATCAATCAACTTCAAATATTATTGTTCGTGTCTATCTTCCATTTATTTCAATTAAGATGGATTAAACTCCGTGAATTCATTACAGTTAAACTCTCCCATTTAGAGTAAGGTTTAAACGGACCACATACACATCCAATGACTCTTATTTTGACTAATCACATTAAATTTATAAAAATGTTTTATAGATCACTCACAAATAGAGCATAATCAATGTATCATTCAATTAATTATTTAACTTATATTTTCTTCTCGATAGCTCGTTATGCTTCAATAATTAACCAAACAAATAAGAGCATGAAACACAATAAAACATAACTCTCATGAAAAAATAATAATATAAACATCAACTAATATGAAATATCAAGTCATTGGCTTAAGATTGATCTACTATCTAGTATAAACTAATCTATTCCATAAAATAAAAAATAAAACCAAACAAAGAGTATTTAAAAGATTCATAATAATATAATAATAAAACCCAGAGAAAAGAAAAGAAAAGAACTCTTTTGACCGGTCTTTAAAAGCAATCTCCTTTCTTCTTCTCTTGAATCTTCAATCTCTTCTAAAAGAATCCGAATTGATAAAACCAAAACACTTGAGAAGAACATCCAAATGAATGAAGAAAAGATGTGAAAAACTCTCTTAAATTTGTTCATGAATAACTTATTTATAATTGGAAGTAATTGGGTTCTCCTTGTAGAAGTCAATTTAATAAATTGAGAATTTTCAAAAAAATTTACATACAAGTGCCTCAGTGCTCAAAACCACGAGATTAAGCGTAGCAGTGCTCACTTTTATTTTTGAAAAATCCCATCACACAATTCTTTGTTGTTTCCCAAGAAAGGTTCCCCCACCTAAATTTAACGAATTCATGCGCTTCCAATGTAATGACCCGAATTCTACCATACGTAAACCCTATTAAAATTCTTACATGTGTCATCATCCTAACACACATGCATAAGATATTTAACATATATTTCAAAAATTATAACATATATCAGAATACGAACAAGCAGAATAAAATATTAATAAGCTGATCGATCATGTTCCATCATTATCACTAATAAATGTTTTTATGTTCATAAGTATATATTACTAATATAATAACCATCTCAAAAAAGATCAACTAATAAGAACTATTAATGAAATAAAATAAAACTAAGACTAATGCTCAAAGTCTCTATCCCATTCCTATACTTACCTGCTTACATCCAAACATGTCCACTCAATACCTAATAAAAGGTATTGAGTCCACTACTTATATATGTAGTAAACAATAATAAGTAAATGAGATTATTCTCAACCGATTAAACAAGACAAAAATCGGCTAAACATTGATCAAGAATAATTTAACTAAAAATTACGTGCATATTAATTATTTAACAATAATAGATAATTTATTTAGTATGGTAGTCCATCCTTGAACATAACTAAATTCCACCATTGTAACCAACTAGTTAGTCGGGTAGATTTCTAATTAAGGCATTTGGAAATTAATAATAATAGATTAAGTAATTTAACTGATAATACTGAGTTAAGTACCCTTAAAATAATAAAGATAGTCAGGGTAAATAACAATAAGAAAACTAAGTTTGTTGCCTTATAAAAATCTTTAGAGATCAGCAACTTAAGATTTAGGAAAAACACGTAAAAAAATTGGTTTGGTACCTTCATCAACCCAGGTTAATTTCACCTTAAAAATTAAAGTAGCTATTAGTCTTTCGATTCCTAGGGTCTTGCCTTAAGAACTTAAGCATAACATGTAAAAAAATTGTGGTATTAGCTATAAACAGCTGGTGTACATAAGTACATAGATATCTAGACACCTCGTCTATTCTAGATAAGTTTTTGCACCTAGGTGCGCTATTGAGTTTTGCATCTAAACTCCTAGGGAAGAGTGATAGCTTGCCAGAAAACCCACATGGTAAACCACATGTGATTACAAGTGCTATCAAGACAGTGGCTAGAGGTGTTAGGGTAACGGTCTTTGCTTAAGGGAGATGCGTCGTATACTCGAGCATAATACGTTTGTTGAACCGGTTACACTAGCATACCTTGGTATGTAAATAAAACTGAAAACTAGTACCTAGGGACTTACATTATATAAAACATACGTACATATTAATTTAACATAACAATTAAAGGATAAAAATTTGATTAATCACATAAAACTCCTAAAATAACGACTAAACATGGACTAGATCAGCTTGCTGACGAGCTCTAAGTCTCAGCTACGACCTTCCTAATCTGAATAATAATAAAACTCTACCTTACAACCTAGACTAGATCATGTGCCTAATGCTATGGCATGCACATGATGGTGATGTCATATTATATGCTAAGAACACTATTAATAGTCATAGAATATCATTAAAGCATTATTTAATGTTTAATTATTCATAAACATAACATACATGGGGCAAAAACAAGAAAAACAACCAAAAAATAGGTTTAGGGCATGAGTATCATGATGTTGGTCCTCAGTTCAGAAGTTTAATCATGAGTGTTGAGGCGCTGCATCGCGAACTCATGTTTGTCTTTGGTTAGTGTCGCAACGCTGAAGTCTCGGTTGGTGAATGCCTCGACGCTCGCACTAGAGTTTTTAATCTGAATTTCGTTATCTTTTTAGTTTTAAGTCCAACTTTTGATCAAATAAAAAAAATATTTTGATACTCTCAAAACATCAAATCATGGGTTATAACATATTTTAATTTAATTTGATTTAACCTACTTTCATGATACAGTTTTGAGGAAGACATGCAAAACCATGGTGAACATGTTTTAAGTCATTAGGATTACATATAGGACTTATTTACAATAATTCTAAACATGAATGAACACCTTAAACATTGTTCTGACAAGTCATACAAGCATAGAACATGATATAAAAAATGTATATAGTATGGAACATCAAACAAAGCATGAAACATGAAGATGATAGATGATTCTATACTAATTACATCTTTTAATTGAGATTACTAACCTCTTCTTCGATAAAAACTCCTAGAACTTCACACCAAGACTGATGACTTAAAACATGTTCACCAAGAACTTCACACCATGACCACAAGAGAGAGAGGGCAGCTAGGCTCCAAGTTGCAAAACTGCAAGTCGCACTCCTATGTCCTCCTTATATACTCTGGGTCTTCTACTCACATGCGAACCTCCTCTAATTAATCTCTATGGACTAATCTACCCTTAAACCTCTTATATGAACATCTAAATGTATCTAAATCTAATAAGTTACTTTTCCTCTTAGGCAAAACTTGACCGTTAGATAACTTATAATGCTAGACTACTACTTACATCATCTGATCATATAAATAAGTGTCTAAGTCCATACATTAGACCTAAAAACTAGTCAAACTTACCATTAGGGTTATGAAATTAGTTTATATGTGACTGTCTAACTTATCCACCAAAAGTAAAAACTTGTCTAACAACTAATCTCTAAAGATTTACCTTGACCGTTTATCCACTATCATGATCAAGCATTTAACAAAGGTCATAGTTAATCAAACTCGATACAATCAAAACACAAATATATAATTTGAAGTATCTTTCATTAATCTAGACTAATTTATATAACGAAAAAATTTTATGTGCTGAAAAATAAAGCGTTAACTATGACTACATCGTACTTAAGATAAGGAAAATAAACTAAGTAATATTGACAAAATGACCAGTTATTACATCCAATTTTCAGCTCTTTATTTGCTCTTGAAGTTAACCAATCAGGGGTTCGTCATTCATAACTTCCTTTTCAAATTTACCAAAGAGGAATTTTCCTTCATAATTGATAAAATAGGATCTTTTCTCAATTATTGGCTTTTCCTCGCACTTTATTCTTGACTTTTCCACTCTAATCACCTATAAATATTCCACACAAATTAAAATTAAATTGATACTAATATAACCATTAAAACTCATAAATTCGAAATAAAAACTAAAATCACCTAAATTAATAAAATCAATAAAAATTCTAAAATATTTCAAGAACTAAACATCTTTTAAGTACAAAAGCACATATAATATATATATAATTGATAATTATCATACACTAAAAAGATGTTTTTGAACAAATTTATGCACCTTTGCTCGATGAAAGGTTGGGACTGTGTGCGGGTGAGTCAAGACAGCGTTGATGCAAGGTGTCATTGTCAATAAAATTGAAAGTTAAAAATCAACGGGACATAAAAACAAAAGATAAGAATAAAAATATTTTTATGTGGTTCCATGTAGTTTATCATTCCACGGTGAGTTGGCTCACAATCCATCATTTGATGATTTTTATAATTTATAATCAAAGTAAAATTTTTGCCATATTTGATTTGATAGACTCTGAGGGTACACGCTTCAAACTAGTATTTTTGATACTCTTACCAGAAAATACACCTCACTAATACATTTGGAACCTTAAAAAAGGGAGGGGTACAAAAATTCGTGAGAATCAGAGCGCAGAGCACGGGAAGGCTTTTGAATAATTCTCAAAATGAAGAGGTGTTGAACCGGGCCAGGTTCGGGTCGGTTCGGGTTATAAAATTACTAACCGGGCTTGGGTGGAGCTTCTGAGTCGGATCAGGCGCTAGCAGGTAAAATTCGGGTCGCGATCAGGAACTCGGCTTGCCGACTCGAATAGGGCAGAGGGACCTGATCGGTGGCGCGAACACGCAGAGGCAAACGTTATTAACTACTCAGGCCCGATAGACCCAGCTAGCATGGGTGCAACGCAGGTAGGTATGGAGCTCTGGTGATGGCGATTGAAGCGGTGGGTCTGAAAACTGCTCAGATAGGTTGGCCTCGGTCCGGGGGAGTTGAACAGGTGTGGTCCGGTGATTGGAGACGGGGGTGATCAGCGGTGAGAGTGCCGAGAACTTCCCCGGTGAAAATGATATCGCTTTGACTTGTGTGGCGTTTACGGTAAGAGACAAAATGGACAGTGGCGGGGCTTGGTTGAGTCTTGTAGCCAGCTAAGAGATGAGTCCTCTAGATGTGACAGCATGGCTAGAGGTGGCCTAGGCTGGCTGGATGGCAGCTTTGAAGTCGGGAGGATGCGGCGGCTTTGGGTTCGTAACTTCCCCGGCTTCAGGCTTCAACAGCGTATGGGCAAGGCTTGGGCTTTAAGAAGGCACTTTGATAAAGCCTTCTCGTGCTCTGCGCTCTAATTCTCACGAATTTTTGTACCCCTCCCCTTTTTGAGGTTCCAAATATATTAGTGAGGTGTATTTTCTCGTAAGAGTATAAAAAATACTAGTTTGAAGCATGTACCGTTCATTTTATGTCCCGTTCATTTTTATTCTTATCTCTTGTTTTTATGTCCCGTTCATTTTTAACTTTCAATTTCATTGACAATGGCACTTTGCATCAATGCTGTCTTGACTCACCCCGCACATAGTCCCAGCCTTTCATCGAGCAAAGGCGCATAAATTTATTCACAAACATCTTTTTAGTGTATGATAATTATCTATGATATATATATATATATATATATATATATATATATATATATATATATATATATATTATCTGTGCTTATGTACATAAAGATGTTTAGTTCTTGAAATTTTTTAGAATTTTTATTGATTTTATTAATTTAGGTGATTTTAGTTTTATTTCGAATTTATGAGAGTGGTCTTGTCTAGGTCTGGTACGCCCAGCATTGCTGGGTATTTGTCAGAAAGTTGCTCCCTTGAAACTGCAAAACAACGCACACGTGAGAAAAAAACTCTTCTTCTCCGTCTTTGGCGACAAAATCTGGCCGCTAGGGATGGCTCCAATGAGGGTGTGGAATGGCTCCAGCGGTGTAACACCCCAAATCCGGTTCACACTCGTGAACCAAACCGGCATGTTACAGGCCCCGGTTAGGTCGGCTAACCCGAACCTAACTCGTGCGGATCCAATCTCGGCGTCTTAAGATGAAGATACAACTCGT